>WAAF01009247.1:0-34164 GCA_013400475.1 Tricholaema leucomelas | reverse complement strand
GTTCCTTCCAACCTAAACTATTCTGTGATTCTAGAGTGCAGAGTTTTGCTCTGAGGCAAAAAGAGTAAGGACTGGTGGAGTGATTTGTTTAAAGAATGCTTTTTAATCACAGACTATAGCCATAAAGAATCCAGAGGAACCATGCATGGGATTTATCCTGAAAATTCCATTTAATCCAGAAAATTCATTACCTAATTCTAAGCTGTGGCATTATCATATTGTAGTGAAAACAAAATGTCTATGCTTGATTCACACACTCTGAAAATAAAGACTGAAGTTACATTTCTTTTGCAAATACTGAAATAGTAACGTAAAGGGAAAATTAAGTGACCAGAAGTATTCAGTTCTGTATATGACACTTTGACTAACTCTGTGTTCCTCCCCAGTAATATACTTAAGGTAGTCTTCAATCCTCAGACATTTGGGGTGTTTTCCAACAGTAAATGTAAATAATTAAATCAAGGATTAAGTAAGAGTATCGCTCGATTAATTATGTGCAGCAGGATTAAGAATTATTATGTAAACATTTTTGTATAGACAAAGGTGAAGATTTCTTAAAACAAAATAATTAGCAAGGTTTTGCAGGTAGTACACTCAAAGCTATTAAACAATTTAATTTCCATGCCGTATAAATGCCACGTTGCCATGGCATTATAGATACTTCAAAGAAGCTTTTGGTTACCAACACTACTGCTGTTAAGGATGTGCACTCTAAAGAGAGATTGTGTTACTGTTTTCCAGATGACAGCAATGAATTTTTAGGAGCTTTTTAATTAGTTTTTTTTTTAAGCTTTTTACAGTAAAATGTCAAATAAAAACAAATTAAATGCAACAAAACAAGTCAGAAATATGTATATGCACAGAAACTAATAAAGAAGAGCAAGGTTATAAGGAGCTATGACTGCAACTTACAAAGAATTAAAAGGCAGATTTGTAAATTATCTTACTAAGAGATAATTTTACTTTATTAATTAATTTATTTATTTATTATGTGGAGTAAAATCCTAGACAGAGCAGATATTCTTCTGGGAAAAGTGTAACTGTAAAGGCTTCTCGAAGGCCTGAAATGGAAGAGCTTTATACTTTTGTGTATACAACTTATTTATTTATTTAACTTTGTGTATGTAACATTAGACTTTTAACTTTGTGCAGGGGACAGTGTGTCTACTCAGCAAGCTTGCTGATGACACCCAACTGGGAGGCTTGGCTGATAACAGCTGAAGGCTGTGCAGCCATACAACGAGACCTGGACAGACTGAGACCTGGGCACAGAGGAACTAAATGAGGTTCAACATAGAATCATAGAATCATAGAATCATAGAATGGTTTAGGTTGGAAGGGACCTCAAGGATCATCCAGCTCCAACCCCCTGCCACAGGCAGGGACACCTCCCACTAGAGCANCAACATGGACAAGTGCAGACTGCTGTACCTGGGGAGGAAGAATTAACTGCACCAGAAGAGGCTGGCAGGTGATCTGCTGGAGAGTAGCCCTGTGGAGAGGGACCTGGGAGTGCTGGTGGCTAACAAGTTAACCATGGCACAGCAATGTGTCCTTGTGGCCAAGAAGGCCAATGTGATCCTGGGGTGTATTAGGAAGAGTGTGTCCAGCAGATCAAGGGATTTCTCCTCCCCCTCTACTCTGCCCTGGTGAGACCTCATCTTGAATACTGCATTCAGTTTTGAGCTCCCCGGTTTAAGAGGTCCAGAGGAGGGCTTCAAGAATGATGTGGGGACTGCAGCACTGCCTGATGAGGAGAGGCTGGGATTTTTTAGTCTGGAGAAGAGAAGACTGAGAGGGGATTTGATAAATGTTTATAAATATCTGAGGGCTGGGGGTCAGGAAGGGGGAACAGGCTCTGCTCTCTTGCTCTCTGTGATAGGACAAGGAGCAATGGATGGAAGCTGCGGCACAGGAGGTTCCAGATCAACACAAGGGGGAACTTCTTTCCTGTAAGGGTGACAGAGGACTGGAACAGGCTCCCCAGAGAGGTTATGGAGTCTTCTTCTCTGACGACTTTCAAGGCCTGTCTGGATGTGTTCCTGGGTGACCTGAGCTAGATTGTGTGGTCCTGCTCTGGCAGAGAGGTTGGACTTGATGATCTCTTTGGGTGCCTTCCATCCCCTAACATCCTGTGATACTGTGGTCTACATGATCTACATCCTGAAATCCTTTAATGCCAGGTTGGAAATGACTAAATGACAGTGCAAGTAAACACTTTTAACTCAGACCAAGCCACTCTTGAGAAATAATTTTGAATTGTATAATTTTTTTAAACTGCAAGGGAGTTAGTTTTATGATCAGAACTCTCATGAGACAGTGTTGGTCTCCTCCAGTGCAGTGGTCTTCATTTACAGCACTTTCCAACAGCTTACCAGCTCATGGCTTCCTGAGTCTTGTGTAGATTAAGACAGCTTTAATTTTGCACTCATAACATGTATAGTCTTGGGCACATCTACATTGATCCAAGGACTCTTTGCCTTTGATCAGCCCAAGGAATACTTTCCCATAGCAAACCTTAGATGTTCATGTTACTAAATTTTCTTCCCTTCTTAAAGCTGAATTTCTTTGTTGTTTGTAGAGGTTAAAGATGTTACTAACTGATCTCTTCTTTAGCACCACCCTTTTTTTTTTTTCATTTTCCTAATTCTGCAGTTCTCTAGCTCCCTCAGGTTGGATGCTGGAGCTAAAAGCTTACTCCTCTAGAGTTGGTGCTTTCTTTAGTGACAACTCAATAAGAACTAAGAACTTTCACTGAGCCTGCTGTTATGAGTGCCTCTTCATGGAGAGGTTCATTTTAGGTAGGCAAACCACAACAGCTACAACTGAATTCTTTGTGCTTTGACTTGTAATCTAAAATGAGACTTCTAGTTCTATTACCTCTCCTATGAAGAGAGGCTGAAGGAGTTGGACCTGTTAAGTCTGGAGAGGAGAAGGCTCCTAGGTGACCTTATTGTGGCCCTTCAGTATTTTAAGGGGGCCTACAAGAAAGCTGGGAAGGAACTTTTTAGGATGCCATGTAGTGATAGGACTGGAGGGAACAGAACAAAGCTGGAAATGGGCAGATTCAGACTAGGTGTTAGGAAGAAGTTCTTGCCCATGAGGGTGGCGACACCCCGGAACAGGTTGCCCAGGATGATGATAGAATAGAATAGAATCAACCAGGTTGGAAGAGACCTCCAAGGTCATCCAGTCCAACCTATCACCCAGCCCTGTCCAGTCAACTAGACCATGGCACTAAGTGCCTCATCCAGTCTCTTCCTGAACACCTCCAGGGACGGTGACTCCACCACCTCCCTGGGCAGCCCATTCCAATGGCAAATCTCTTTCTCTGTGAAGAACTTCCTCCTAACATCCAGCCTATACTTCCCCCAGCACAACTTGAGAATATGTCCCCTTGTCCTGCTGCTGATTGTCTGGGAGAAGAGACCAACCCACACCTGGCTACAACCACCCTTCAGGTAGTTGTAGAGAGCAATGAGGTCTGCCCTGAGCCTTCTCTTCTCCAGGCTAAACAACCCCAGCTCCCTCAGCCTCTCCTCATAGGGTTTGTGTTCCAGGCCCCTCACCAGCTTTGTTGCCTTGATGAAAGCCTCATCCCTGGAGGTGTTTAAGGCCAGGCTGGATGAGGCTCTAGACAGTCTGATCTAGTGTGAGGTGTCCCTGCCCATGGTGGGGGGTGTGTGTGTGTAACTAGATGATCCTTCCAACCCTAACTGATTCTATGATTCTATGATTTCCAACCTACCACCCTCATGTGGTCATTCAGTGTCCTAGACACACAGCAACAGGATGCAAGGGATGTGATTTAATCAGGCTTCAGCTGCACTAACTCATCTGGAAATCATCCAACACTAATTCAAGTAGGGCAGGTCATGATTCTTCTCTGGTGGAAGCTTGGATTGCTTCCTGGCAATGTTATTGTCCACCTGTTGAAGAAGTGGCCTGGTACCAATAGACTTGGCATACCTCCTGGGTGCTGGCATTTGTAATTACTGATCCAACCACTCACTGTGTTAGAGTGGGGAGAGGGATGGAAAGAGCCTTATGACGGTGCTGTGAGGATTAGATTTGTTATCTCTAGACATTCAAAACCAAACCAAAGCAAACCAAGCAGCAACAACAAAAACACATGAAAATTATAAAAAAAACCCTCAAAGCGAGCTAAATTAACAAAACAGAGAAACAATCCCAAACTAGAATGGGTAAAAAAAACCCCAAAACCATACCTAATATAATTTCTTTAAAACATCCACTCATCTTTGCTGTATTAGAATGCACAGCAGTATTTCCTGCCATCTAAAAATAAAACCCAGTCTATGCCAACTTTGCTGTAGGGACATTGAACTGTAACTGAAACTAAAACCGAGGCCCTGATCATATTTCTTTGGCAGCCTCCAGCCTGTTAGCAGAAAATAGACATCTCTATACGTGTCCACTTTTTGCCCCCAATGTAGCACAACGAGTAACTACTGGGTATTTGTTTCCCTGAAAGAAATAGTGATTCTGCTCCTGTGGCTTCTGCACCCTGGCAGCTGCTTCTGGCTGAACATTTCTCTTAAATGAAGTAATTTCAGCAGTGGCTAGTGCTCTTGGAGTCTGTACTGCTAATAGATACAAAACATAAGAAAACTGCAGATTTTTTTGATGGGGCAAAAAGGAGCTGAGGCAGATGGTGGCTGTTAAAGAGATCTGCTAAATCTTACAGCAGTATTGCTAACTGAAGTAAAAAGTGCAGACAGAACTGAACATTCACTAACCTTTAGGCATGGTATATTGGCTCAAATTCTGTGGCTGCTTTCTGTGTATTTATGAAGAAAAACTTGTTCTTTCTCAAATTAACATGGATGATGCAGGCTTGCATGAAACATTCAAAAGGACAAGCAGCACTTCCTGATAGAACAAAATGTTGGTTTAAGTAAAATAACAAAAATTAGTTGATTAATTAAGTTCATGGAACTAACTCAGTGAAATTCCTATAATGAGAATATTTGCTTTATGCATAGAATCATAGAATGGTGTAGGTTGGAAGTGATCTCAAAACTCATCCAGTTACAACCCTCCACCATAGGCAGGAACACCTACCACTAGGACAGGTCACTCAAGGCCTCGCCCAACCTGGCCTTGAACACCTTCCAGGAGGGAGAAGCCACAACCTTCCTGGGCAACCTGTGCCAGTGTCTGCCCACCTTCACTGGAAAGAACTTCTTCCTAACATCTAGTTTAAACCTCCCCTTTGCCACTTGAAACCCATTACTCCTCATCCTGTCATTACAAGACCTTGCAAATAGTCCCTCCCCATCACTCCTATAGCCCACTTCAGATACCGGAAGGGCACTCCAAGGTCTCCTTGAAGCCTTCACTTCTCCAGGCTGCAGAGCCCTAACTCTCATAGCCTGTCCTCATAGCAGAGCTGCTGCAGCCCCTCTGTGCATCTTCATGGCCTCCTCTGGACTGACTCCGACAGTTCCATTTCCTTCTTGTGTTGGGGGTTCCGGAACTGTACACAGCATTCTGGGTTTAGTTTGGAAATGTTTTTGCTTCATCTAAGATAACATCTGGTCAGCTGTAAGAAGTTTTTCTCACTTCAGAAATATTTTCCTAGGAGGATCCACTAATGGAGCCATTTCCACTGGGAACAGGCTCTACACAGGATAATGGATTCATCTATCAAGGGAAATGGTATATGTATTCAATCTCTTGCCACTGAACTTAGAGGGATTTCATGTGAATGCAGAAAGACTTTAGGCTTGTTTAATGCTCTTTCTCTGCTTTTTTTTCAATACTAGGCATATGAAAGCTTTATATATTTAGCTTCTAACTTTGATACATATTTTAGCAACTCAGTATACAATTGGTTCTGCTAAAACTCCTGTCAACCCTCCTGCTATACATACAATTTTCTTGAGGATGTTATTTCATTATTCCTCTGCTTGAGTTAAAATACCCAAGATAATATCACCAGTCTCAAACAGAATCTTGTCACATATCTGCCTATGCCTGTTGCTGGAACACTTAGCGTGGTAATTGGAGAGATAGGTACATCCGTTTCAATTTTCAATCTGTTATATCCGTCGAGATTTAGCTTTCCATTCAGTGATCTCTTCTGTTATTTTAAAGGTAGCTCACCTCAAGAATAGCAAATTATCTGTCAATTAGGTAGCTTTTCTGATCCTAAAGACTATTGTTCTGCTGAAGAAAAAAAATGATGATGATACTATGATACTATGCTGTTTTTGCTAAATGTTAGTTCCAGCAGCGGCTTGGTTTTGTAACACCACATTCTTTCCCCCCTCCCCCCCCTCTTTTTTAGCCCAACACAATTGTAATTCAGTCTTCTGCTTCCCTAGATTTTCCTTGCTGTTGCTGAATTGCTATTGTAGCAGAAAACATTCCATTTTACATCTAATAGCAGAGTCCTTTTAGAATAATTAGTATATTTATACATGCAATACACAGATATACATTCAGGGGGGAATATTGTGAGAATGCTACTATGGCAAAGTAATGTAAAATGTAGGAAATAGCAAAATAAGGATTTTTTCCATGACTTTTAATTGGCCTTTCCTTGTAGGATATCTTTCTTTAACGATCACTCTCTATTTTTCAGTCTATGCACAGGGCTCACCATGTTGTTGTGTGTGCAGATAGTCACAGTAATACCATTATCATCCCACAGCCAGAAAGGGCAATGCTTGCTTTGAAGTCAGGAGCTTTGTATAGATCATACGGTCCACACTCTGAGGGATCGAGTGGTTGTGTTAGGAAGGGAGGAACTCAGTGGGGAGTCTGGCATGCTGTCTGCAGCCCCCACCTGCAGGGCTGGGTGCCTGGCCGTGAGGGGGAATGGCATCTATTTCACCTGCTCTAGGGTGGGTGAAATGACACCTGTCACTGGGCAAACAAGCAACTCCAATGGAGAATCTTCTAAGCAAGACAATATTGCCCTCTATTTAGAGGTGTCAGAGTGAAACGCTGAGAATGCAGACTGAAAATGTAGGGGAGAAAAGCTGATAAGTCAGAGAACACTTATCTGGAGTAAGCTATTCTGCGTGTTTAAAAAAATGCTCTCCTTATCTTCTGTAACTCTGTGTAGGCATTTTGACCACATTCTACCTCTTGGAGCATGCATGCTGAAAAATCACAGAATCACAGAAACATCCAGGTTGGCAAAGCCCCACAGGATCACCAAATCCAACCTATAACCCTACTCTACAAGATTCACCTTAAATCATAACCCTAAGCACCACATCCAAAACACCCTTAAACACATCCAGGGTGGGTGACTCCACCACCTCCCTGGGCAGCTCATTCCAATCCCTGACCACTCTCTCCATGAAAAACTTTTTTTCGTAATGTCCAACCTAAACCTCCCCAATCTCAGCTTGAGGCCATTCACACTTGTTCTGTCTCAAATTACCTGTGAGCAGAGACCAGCAGCAGCCTCTCCAAATGGATTAATACATTTAATATTAACTTCAATCCAGATACTTATCCCATATTAAGTGGCAGCTATGTGGAGTGAAGTCCAGGCTTCCAAAGTAGTACTTAACTGCAGTAATGTTCTCAATAGTTAACAGTGCAGAAGCCTCCGTGTCAGGTAAAAAGGTGTCGGTAATTTTATTGTCCTTTTTATTCATTTCTTAGTATCTCAGTAACAAGGAGTATGTTTTTCCACTGAGACCTAAAGCTATTTCTTAGGCAACAGAAGAATGGTGTGGCTCTTGAAACTCTGAGAAATTCCAAAATCTGGAATAGACATTTGCTGCATGTGGTAAATTTTTCTTACCACCTCTTGTCTGCTGACATTCTTGACCTTGTGCTGCTCTTCTTTTATGCTCCTGTCCTATGTCCCTGTCAACTTTACCCATCCTTTCTCTACTCCATCTGTTCCTTCAATTTACATGAATATTTTTATTTTTAAAGACATACTTTCTTGGTTTTGCAAGGGAACAGAATTGTTAAAATTCAATAGAAAAATATTTTAAATTATCCTTTTCTATTTTACTAATAACTTCTCAAAGCAAGATTCAGATGCTGTGTTTCATTTCTAATCTTGTGCTAGTTTGAGCCTACTAGAATGTTTTGGCGAGAATAATTAGATCATAGGCTGAGAAATGAAAACAATGGTGTCTACTTCCTTCACAGTCTTGCTGAGATGGGTAGCAAGGAAAAGCAAAACATTAGATAAGGTCACTTCTGCTCTGCACTTCGTGCTGGGCTGTTCTCCTCTCTTTGCCCGCTGGGGAGAAGCTGAGGCTGCTGGCTGGACTCCATCTTGCTTTCTAACCTCACCCTCCTTTTTCTTGGCTGCTTCACCTTGCTTTTTAATCCCTCTGGCCGAACCTTCATTCTTCCTTAGGACTGGGGTAAGGTTGAGAGGGGTAGGGGGAAGGTGAGGGGTGGTTGAGAGCCCCTCCTGAGGACTCAGGTTTCTGGGAGGGGAGTTGTGTCTGTATTACCTTTTTTACCTTGTCTATTTCTGTCTATAACTGTATCTACTGTAAATATCTGCTTGTAAATTGTGCCAGCTGTAAATATAAGCTTCATTCAAACTTCCAGAGCTGACTGAGTCTAGTCTGGGTAATTTCTAAAGTGTGGGGGGTGGGGGGCACCCAAACCATCACAAATCTGCATTTAGCAATTTTCATACTAGAACTACTGCTTTGTGAGCTTAGCAGATAGATACTCAATGTACCTGTTTCTACTCTTGCAGAACCTAACTTCCCTTAAACGTAACCATGAAAAAATACAAGAAAGATATACTAGTATCAAATCAAAGAGCACCTCAGTTGACTTGTCCCTTGTAATAGAGATAGGAAGCTCTTCTACAACTCTGACATTTACTAAATGATATCTAATGAGTAAGACTGCTTGAAAAAATTGTCTACCATTAACTCCATAATGAAATGAAAGTTATATAATTTATCTCTGGGGGTTTCAAACATCTCTCCTCCGTGGCACAACCTGTATTGTTACATAGTGTGTCATGCTAGATGTCCTTTTACACACTGTTTCAGAATGCCTAACGTTCTCTTGCTGAAAACAAACAAGCAAACAAAACCCCAAAATAAATCAACCAACAAATACTCCTTTTTAAAACTCAGTTCAGTAGATGTAAAGGAAAGCAGTCTTTTGCTTTTGCTTTTTTCTTTTTGTCTGGAATGGTGGACTCGCTATTCTGTTGACAAGCATGAATGAAACAATCAAGCTGTGGTATTTTGGAATTATATGTGAAAACTGTGAAATTGTCCTACACCTGCTATTCCTAGGTAAACCTGGAAATTACAGACGTTTCTAGTACGTGTGTATGCATGATGTGTGCTCCTCTCAATTAATATTGTATAGGGTTAACAGTCCAGGAGGAGTGTCCCTGAACTCGACACTTGACCTCAGGTGATCCTGACCCCTCCCCAGGGGTGGGTCTGGACACCACCAGGTGATGGTTAGCCCACTCCCCCCTTCCTGTCCCATAAAAGCAGGGGGACTTCCTTTTCCTCTCTCTCTCTGGACCACACTGCAGCTCTCTCTGCATCCCTGTATCTCTCCACACACCTTACCAGCCGTTTAACACGTGGTCACCACCATCACAAACTCGGGTTGTATTTATACCTTTTGTATTTGTTATTTTCCCCTTCCCTACACCTTTGTAACCTCCCTACCTCTGATACCCTTTTAAGTAATTATTAAACTTTTTCTTTTTGACTTCCAAATTGAGTGAGATTGATTTATTTGGGTGTGCTTACCTTTCCTCTCTACTTCTAATTCCTTTCTTTGGGAAAGGAGGGGGGAGAGGGAAGGGCATTTTATAAAATTGTCATTGGTTCTATCAAATTTATTAGAATCTCTGGAAAATTTAAATTAGAACTGAGACAAATATGTATTACTAATTAATTTGAATAAAGAGTTCTGTTTTCAAATACATGATATCAAATATTACAGGATCACAGGATGTTAGGGGTTGGAAGGGACATTTGGAGATACTGCAGTCCAACTGACCTGTCAGAGCAGGATCAGAGAATCTAGCTCAGGTCACACAGGAATACATCCAGAAAGGGTTTGAATGTCTCCAGAGGAGGAGACTCCACGACCTCTCTGGGGAGCCTGTTCCAGGGCTCTGTGACCCTTAAAGAAGTTCTCCCTCATGTTGAGGTGGAGTTCCCTGTGCTGTAGTTTCCATCCACTGCCCCTTCTCCTATTCCAGTCCCTTAATCATCCTTGTAGCCTCCACTAGACTCTCTCCAGTAGATCCCTGTCCCTCTTGAACTGGGGAGCCCAGAACTGGATGCAATATTCCAGTTGTTGCCTGGTGTAGAGTAGGAAGAGAACCTCCCTCGATCTGCTGAACACACTCTACACCTGACTTCTGACTCTTAAAAGTTACGTATTGCCATGTTTCCCTAGTTGGTATGAAGCCATCATTTGAAAATCAAGAAATTGGTGTTAGATGCACAATTTTCTCATACAGTGTGTGTATGTATATGCTGGTTTGAATTGGAATATTTTAATGAGAGAAATTAGATTATTATTGGTTGTGAGAAGAAAATATAGTGATGTCTATATTACCCATTCCTTCTGCTAAGCCACATAAAAGCAAGGACCTAAACAAAGATAAAGTCAGCCTCTGCCTGGCTGTCACCATATTAACTCTTCTGCCTGCATATTCCTAACTAATTATTTTGCTTCTAACACCTCTAACTGACTTTTCCAGCTCACCCTGCACATAAGGGAGATTCTAAGATGAGGGAGGGTAGAAAGGTTGTTAAGAGCCCCTCCTAGGCACTCTGGCTGCTGGGAGGGGTCTTGTATTTTTGTATTACTTTTAACTTGTATACAGCTGTATATAGTTGTAAATACCTGTAATGTATTGTGTATATCACACAGTATCACAGTATCACCAAGGTTGGAAGAGACCTCACAGATCATCTTGAGCGTGTCCAGAGAAGGGCGACGAGGCTGGTGAGAGGCCTTGAGCACAGCCCTACAAGGAGAGGCTGAGGGAGCTGGGGTTGTTTAGCCTGGAGAAGAGGAGGCTCAGGGATGACCTTATTGCTGTCTACAACTACCTGAGGGGTGGTTGTAGCCAGGGAGAGGTTGCTCTCTTCTCTCAGGTGGCCAGTGCCAGAACGAGAGGACACAGCCTCAGGCTGTGCCGGGGGAAGTTTAGGCTTGAGGTGAGGAGAAAGTTCTTCACTGAGAGAGTCATTGGACACTGGAATGGGCTGCCCAGGGAGGTGGTGGAGTCGCCATCCCTGGAGCTGTTCAAGGCAGGATTGGACATGGCACTTGGTGCCATGGTCTAGCCTTGAGCTCTGTGATAAAGGGTTGGACTTGATGATATGCTTGTGAATTGTGCTAAGCTGTGAATATAAAGCTCCATTCCTTAAATTCCAGCTGGCTGAGTTAGTCTGGTTAATTTAGTGTGTGTATGGGGAACTCCAAAACCACTACAATGTTAGATGTAGAACATTACAGAACACTGAAAGAAAGCATGAGGGTTGACGATTGTTTAATGACAGCATGAAGGTATGTACTCTGTGTTTTCTTTGTTCTGCTAAGACGTAGGGAACAATTGAGAATTACTATAAATTCTTGTTTTCATCCAGTCTGCCAGTCCTAAAGCCTCTCATGGAGTGGGTAATTAAAAAAAAACACAAAACACCAAACAAACAAACAACAAAAACAACAACAACAACAACAACGTTGTTTTTGCTTTTCCCAACTCATTTACCCCAAAATGAATGAACCAAGATGGTTTTCTGGAGGAGGTGCATCACTTCCTCCTTTTTCCTGCTTGAGGTGTGCAGGTTCTTTTCTGCAGCTGTTTTTCTTTCCTCGAGCAGATGAGCAGTTCATAGAATCATAGAATCATGGAATGCTTTAGGTTGGAAGACACCTCAAAGCTCATCCAGTTCCAGTACCCTGCCATAGTCAGGGACATCTCCCACTAGAACAGGTCACTTAAGGCCTCATTCAACCTGGCCTTGAACACCTCCAGGCAGGAAGCATCCACAACCTCCTTGGGCAACCTGTGCCAGTGTCTCACCACTCTCACTGGAAAGAACTTCTTTCTAACATCCACTTTAAATCTTCCCTCTGCCACTTTAAACCCATTACCTCTTTTTCTGTCATTACAAAACCTTGTAAATAGTTCCTCCCCAGCCCTCCTGTAGACTCCTTCAGATACTGGAAGGACACTCCAAGGTCTCCTTGAAGCATTCTCTCCTCCAGACTGGAGAGCCCCAACGCTCTCATTGTGTCCTCAGAGCTGCTGCAGTCCTCTGAGCATCTTCGTGGCCTCCTCTGGACTGGCTCCAACAGTTCCATGTCCTTCTTCTTTTGGGTGCTCCAGAACTGCACATAGTACTCCAGGTGGGGTCTCAGGAGAGCAGAGTAAGGGGGCAGGACCCCGTCCCTTGCCTTGCTGGTCATGTTGCTCTTGCTGCAGCCCATCACATGGTTGGCTGTTTGGGCTGTGCACACACACATTGCAGGCTCATTTTGAGCTTTTCATCAACCAAGACTAAGTTTCCTGCTTATAGTTACACAAGGTGTCCATTGCTTCTGCAAAGGAGGATTAGCAAAAACAGTTGATGCTACTTTGGGTTTGTTTGCCTTTGGTTTTGTTGTTGATTTTTTTTTTTTGTTTTCATTATTCTCCAATCTTTTGAACTTGTGCCAATGGTATACAGTAAAGTGTTGCATGCTTGTCAGGCAAGTTACTATACTAATTTGTGAAACAGCTCTAAGCAGGATTATCCAAACAGGACTTGGTACACTCTTTTAATTTTTTTTTCCTTTGTTTTTTCCAAATAAATCTTTATTATAACCACTGGTGGTTTGGGGGCTTTCTTTCATGGTTTGTTTGGTTGATTGGTTGGTTTTAGGGTTTTTTTTCCCTTCACATTGGGCAGAAAAGTCAGGAATGATATGTGAAGAGTATGGGTTGAGTTTTGTTGAGATGAATCTTGGTGTCTACTTCAGAAGTTTCGTTGCTTTTTTATAAGTAGCTTTACAGTTTGTTTGAAGTGCTGAAAATAGTTTCTTTCCCTTCAGAACCACATTTTGCTGCTGAATTGTGTTCTAGGGAAGTGAGTTATGTAAATGACTGCTCTGCACGTAGGAGATAAAAATAAATTTATAAATAAATTAACAGTTTCAGACATCTGTGACAGAATTGCTAAATGAAACAACGGGGGTAGTTAAACTGCAAGTTTTGAGAGGAGTAATACACGATCACCTTTTAATTCTTCAGGTTTAAATGTGAAATTGCTGCTTCAAAATGCAAGGGTAAATCTCGCACCTTGGGAGTTTTAAATCAGCAATTTGCTTTTAAGCATATCAGATTTTTGAGTTAATTACTTCAATTTTCTGATTTCTGCTTCAATAAATGCAACTTCAAAACAGAGTATTATTCCTGAGCAGTCTGTGCCTACTTTATCGTGACAGTATTGACTTGAAAGGTTGACACCCTATAAAAAATCGGACTGGTTTGCNAACAGGTGAATAAGGTGCTTGCTTGTGTGCTCCTTCTTTCCTTGCTCACCTGCCCCTCGCCCACCACCTGAGCCAGCAGCCAAGTCTACATCGCAGCCCGTGTGCAGTTCACCACAGGACTTCTATTGAATATTTTCCTGCGTATGTTTTGGGCCACAGACATTAAGACTGAGGCCTAGTGAGTATTCTTCATTCTTTATTCAAGTTGCTAAAGGAATTTAGTTAACCTCACAAGCTGTGAGTTAAGCCGCAAGACTCTCCATCAAAGACATTTCTAAACCCTTTCCAAATCCCATTGTATAGAGACATGCTGTGAAACAGTTCTGCTAACTGCATCCAAGAACTTGTGTGGAGAGTTGTAAATAAGTTGGGGGGAATTCTCTTTGTATATATTAATAAATTATTTAATAACTTTTGAATTGGCCTCATTGCATTTCACCCCAAACTCAGATTTCAAATAACCCATTCATAACACTTGATGAGACCCTCATCTTGAATACTGTGTTCAGTTTTGGGCTCCCCAGTTTAAGAGGGATAGGGATCTGCTGGAGAGGGTCCAGCAGAGGGCTATGAGGATGATTAGAGGAATGGAACACTGCCTGATGAGGAAAGATCGAGGGACCTGGGGCTTTGTAGTCTGGAAAAGAGAAGAGTGAGAGGGGATTTAATAAATGTTTATAAATACCTACGGGCCGGGGCTCAGGAGAGGGGGGACAGTCTCTGCTCACTTGCTCCCTGGGATAGGACAAAGAGCAATGGATGTAAGCTGCAGCACAGGAGGTTCCACCTCAACACAAGGGGAAACTTCTTGACTGTAAGGGTCACAGAGCACTGGAACAGGCTGCCCAGAGAATTTGTGGAATCTCCTTCTCTGAAGATTTTCAAGGCCTATTTGTGTGTGTTTCTCTGCTACTTGAGCTAGATTGTATGGTCCTGCTGTGGCAGGGGTCTTTGGGTCCTTTCCAACCCTTGACATCCTGTGATCCTGTGAATTTTCATTGTTTGAGGGGCTGAGGTCTGGTAGTACCATTTATATGTAAAAACAGTGTGTTGTGCATACTTCTTCGCTGTGACATTTCATTCATCAAGATAGAGTTGATTCATGACTAGCTCTATGTAGCATAATGCAGACCTGTCCTAAATCAACTAAGTTCCTCAGGAGTTTGTCCCTTTCCTTTCCTCCCCCTCCCCCTCCCCCTCCCCTTCTCCCTCTCCCTCTCCTTTCCTTGTCCTGTAAGTTGTCCCATACACTATTTCATAGAACTACAGAATCATAGAATAGTTTAGGTTGGAAGAGACCTCAAAGATCATCCAGCTACAACCCCCCTCCATAGGCAGGGACACCTCCCACTAGAACAGGTAACTCAAGGCCTCATCCAACCTGGTCTTGAACACCTCCAGGGAGGGAGCAGCCACAACTTTCCTGGGCAACCTGTGCCAGTGTCTCACCACCCTCACTGGAAAGAACTTCTTCCTAACATCTAGTTTAAGTCTTCCTTCTACCAGTTTAAACCCATTACTCATCCTGTGATTACCAGACCTTGTCAATATTCCCTCCCTGCCCCTCCTGTAGCCCCCTTCTGATACTGGAGGGCCACTCTTAGGACTCCTTGAAGTCTTCTCTTTTTCAGGCTGTAGACCCCCAACTCTAGTAGCCTGTCCTCATAGCAGAGCTGCTGCAGCCCTTTGAGCATCTTTGTGGTCTCCCCTGGACTCACTCCAACATTTCCATGTCCTTTTTGTGTTGGAGGCTCCAGAACTGCACACATTTTCTCATCATTTTTTATCCTGCTGTTGCTGTTTCATTAGCAGAAACTTTCTATCTTGTTGAAGTTAATCTAGAACGTCTCTTTTGGTTATGAGTGAGGCAACTAGGAACCTACTGCAGGCTCTATTTCTTAACATTAGTAGATGTGTTTTCCTTTGTTCTTCACAGGAAATTCACACACACAGCTCTAGTCTAGAATATGTCTGTTTTTGCTAGCAGCTTTTTTTTTTCCTCTTTTCCTCCCTATTTTCTCTTCAGCTGTAGAATAAAATCTCAAGCGAAGCCTTCTCCATGTGGAATATCTTTTTTCCCCCAGTAAATTGTTGTCTACCTTTAATCCTGCAGTATACAATTGAAAACTAAGAATGGGATCAATAAGTTCTCAACAAGTTCAGATAAATGTAGTAGATTACTTTTCTCCATTCCCTCTTCAATTTGATTCAGATTGTTTTAGTACCTTCCCTCTGAAAGAAAAATATCATTTGGAAGAGTTCAGTTTTTAGGCCTGATATGTCATGTAGATAAAATATCTGAGGGTGGAAGCTTTGCATAACTGCAAAGCTTTATCCAGGATCTGTATCTATTATACATCAAGTGTACACTAAATAGTGCTAAGGCCATTGGTGATTCTGGCACTTCTATAACTTTTATTTTCCTATAAATTCAAGGTAGGAGTAAGATTTGACTTCCATTCCCATCCCCGCTACCCACTGCTTCTTGCTCATTGTCTTTTCCTTTTGTAAATGACATTAATATAACAACATGGGTAAGGAATGTTGTCTGTAATGCATGCTCGCCCTGTGCGTACGAAATAAGGGGAAGGAAGGGAAGAGGCTGGCGTGGCTGAAGAGAGACCTGCTGGTCAAAATAAAGAGCAAGAGAGAACTACACAGACAGTGGAAGCAAGGACCCCTCCTGGGAGTGGGGTAGGAACTGGTTGTGTAGAGCTGAGATTAGGAAGGCCAAGGCATGGCTAGAGCTGAACCTATCAAGGGATACAAACAGTACATTAACCAGCAAAGGAAGGTTAAAGAAAGCATTCCCTCTCTGAGGAGTGAGAACGGAGAGCTGGTGGCAAGAGACTAGGAGAAGGATGAGGCACTCAATAACTTTTTTATCTCAGTCTTCGCTGGCAATCTTGCTCAATTCTCCTCCAGAGCTGACTGACCACTAGGTGTGGACCAGTGTCATAAAGTTCCTCCCATTGTAAGGGAAGAACAAGTTCAGCATCACCTGAGGTACTCAAACATGCATAAATCAGTGGGGCCTGATGAGATGCATTCCAGACTCCTGAAAGAATCTATTTGCAAAATCACTCTCCATAACATTTGAAAAAGTCTTGGCAATTAGATGAAGTCTCTAGAGACAGGAAGAAGTGATGCACTGCCCCGTTTTTAAAAAGGGTAAAAAGACCACCCTGAAAATTACCATACTCTTACCCTCACCTCTGCACCTGGGGAGATCATGGAACAGATCCTCCTGGAAGATATTTACAAGGTCTTGTATTAACTGGATGAGGAGTAACAGGTTTAAACTGGCAGAGGGAAGATTTAAACTAGATGTTAGGAAGAAGTTCTTTCCAGTGAGGGTGGTGAGACACTGGCACAGGTTGCCCAGGAAAGTTGTGGCTGCTCCTTCCCTGGAGGTGTTGAAGGCCAGGTTGGATGCGGCCTTGAGCTTCCTGTTCTAGTGGGAGGTGTCCCTGCCTATGACATGGGGTTGGAACTGGATGATTTTTGAGGTCCATTCCAACGTAAACCATTCTATGAGTCTATGATTCTATACTGAAGCACATGGAGGTAGAACGTCATGGAAATGCTTACTACTACTCACATCTGTGCTTGTTTATCATAGTATCATAGTATCGTCTGGGTTGGAAGAGACCTCACAGATCATCAAGTCCAACCCTTCAGCACAGAGCTCAAGGCTAGACCATGGCACCAAGTGCCACATCCAGTCCTGCCTTGAACAGCTCCAGGGACGGCGACTCCACCACCTCCCTGGGCAGCCCATTCCAGTGGCCAATGACTCTCTCAGTGAAGAACTTTCTCCTCACCTCCAGCCTAAACTTCCCCTGGTGCAGCCTGAGGCTGTGTCCTCTTGTTCTGGCACTGGCCACCTGAGAGAAGAGAGCAACCTCCCCCTGGCCACAACCACCCCTCAGGTACTTGTAGACAGCAATAAGGTCTCCCCTGAGCCTCCTCTTCTCCAGGCTANGCCTGTATCTCTGCATGGGGTTGTTGTGGCCAAAGTGCAGCCCCTGGCACTTGGAGCCATTGAACGCCATCCCATTGGACTCTGCCCATCTGTCCAGGTGGTCAAGGTCCCGCTGCAGAGCCCTTCTGCCCTCCAACCCAACCACATCAGCCCCCAGCATTGGTTTAGCATTGGTTCTGTTAATAATGGTGTGAAAATAACGGTGCAAAGCCATAAATGCTGGCCTAATATCGATATGCTACCATCTAGTTTATGGGTTTTACGGAAATTGCTGTTAGAATGTTATGAAGAATTACACAGATCCTTAATTGCACAATCTTTTAAATTATGCAGTCCATGAACATAGTTTTTTTTTTCCAGTGCCTCATACTATGGCAGTTAATTTTATATCCCCTTAGTTCTGGAAACCAAAGAGTTTCTTTTAACAACTCTCTCTTTTGGTATCAGCTAAGACTTTCTGATTATTTTTTCTTTTTTTTTTTTTTTCCCCTTGAAAACTAAGTTCTGAAAGTGGTTACATGCATAATTACCCTTAGTTTTAGCATTCAAAAGAGTCTAAGCTTCCTACTAGCAAGAAATTATATATATATATATATTGTTTGTGGAGAGAGGGAGTGAGTTTGTAGGTGGATTACTTGGTAGGTGTCAGCATATGATACTGACTATGCACATCCACAAATTCCTAAACAGCTGGCAGCTTCTTGCATGAATCATAGAATCATAGAATGTCAGGGGCTGGTTGGGACTTGGAAAGCTCATTCAGTCCACCCCCGCTGCCAGAGCAGGATTTCCTATACCAGATCACACAGGAAAAAAACACATCCAGGCAGGTTTTGAATATCTCCAGAGAGGGAGATTCCATACCTCCATTGGGAAGCCTGTTCCAGGGTTCTGTCACCCTCACAGGATAAAATTCCCCCTCATGTTTAACTCAAACTTCCTGTACCTCAGCTTCTATCCACTGCCCCTTGACCTGTCATTGGGCATCACCCAGAAGAGCCTGGCTTCAGCCTCCTGCCACTCACCCTATACATATTGATAAATATTGGTGAGGTCACCTCTCAGTCTCCTCTTCTCTGAGCAGCACAGTCTCAGCTCCCTCAGTCTCTTCTCATAACAGAGATGTTCCATTGCCTTCATCATCTTTGTGGCTCTGTGCTGGACTCTTTCAAGCAGTTCTATGTCCCTCTTGAACTGAGGGGTCCAGAACTGGACACAGTACTCCAGATGTGGTCTCACCAGAGAAGAGTAGAGGAGCAGGAGAACCTTTCTTAACCTACTAACCTCAGCCCTTCTAATACACCCCAGAATGACATTGACCTTCCAGGCCATGAGAGCACATTGATGGCTCACGGTCAACCTCCCATCTACTAGGACATCCAAATCCTTTTCCCCTTTGCTGCCTTCCAGCAGGTCAGTCCCCAATCTATACAGATCTCTGTAGTTCTTTTCCAGATTCAAGACTCTATACTTACTCTTGTTGAATTTAATTAAATTTCTCCTGGGAGTTATTTTTTTTGCACAAAACCCACTGCAGATGAGCTCTCAAGGTCACAGGTGTATCTCATAGGCTTGATCTAAGAGAACTCATACATTTAGTCTCCAAAACCCAGTGGGATGGTAAGTGCAAGAAGGCACAGATATCACATTTCAATGTCATGGGGTTTTTTTGCCTGTGCTGGGAGTGCACTTTGGAGATTGAGCAAAACATGAACTTATCCACTGACTGTTATAATGACAGAATATAATGCTGAAGTATAAGCAATCTGAGGTCCAGAGGAATTATACCAGCACCATTTGGAAGGTTTCTGCTGTGAAACATCATCATTTGATACATAATGACCCTCTTGAAAAAAAAATTAAAAAGGCTAATTTTTTTTCTCTGCCGATACTTAGCTGTCTCATGTTTGTAGCCCAGACATTATTACCAAATGGGAACTCAGTTCCTATATTCAGGTATCAATGCGTTCGTGAAAAAAATGGTTTATATTTTCCTGGCTTTGTGAAAATGTTCCCTGTACCTGATTTAGTATGGATTTCACGGTTACTCAGTTCTGCAAAGCCAATTCCCAGAGAGGGACTAGGGGTCAGCCTAGGGGTGAGCTCATGCACCTTTCTGAAAAAGAAACTGACCTTTAATAAGCAAAATCTGCATTACATTAAAAGAGTATCCTACTGTGCTAACCGAGTATATTTTTATTTTATGTTGGCATGTATTTTTGGATGCAATAAAAATCTTTCCACATTCAAAAGTGTGATGGTTTGGGTATCCCCCGCCCCCCACAACTTTTGAAATCCCCCAGACTAGACTCAGTCGGCTCTGGAAATTTGAATGAAGCTTATATTTACAGCTGGCACAATTTACAAGCAGGTATTTACAGTATGTACAGTTATAGACAGAAATAGACAAGGTAAAAAAGGTAATACAGACACAACTCTCCTCCCAGAAATCTGAGTCCCCAGGGGGGGCTCTCAACCACCCCTCACCTTCCCCCTACCCCTCTCAACCTTACTCCAGTCCTAAGGAAGAATGGAGGTTCAGCCAAGAGGGTTAAAAAAAAGCAAGGTGAAGCAGCCAAGCAAAAGGAGGGCAAGGTTAGAAAGCAAGATGGAGTCCAGCCAGCAGCCTCAGCTTCTCCCCAGCAGGCAAAGAGAAGAGGACAGCCCAGCATGAAGTGCAGAGCAGAAGTGACCTTATCTTTTGTTTTGCCTTTCTTTTGTATACATCTCAGCAAGACTGTGAGCAAAGTAGACCTCACCATTGTTCTCATTTCTCAGCCTATCATCTAGTTCTTCTCACCAAAACATGCTAGCTAGGCTCAAACTAGCACAAAAAGGAGTCTAAAAGCATTGTGTTCCACTGTGTCTTGGTGAGAAGAGAGAAGGGCACAAGGACTGTGCATAGCTTCTGTATGTTTGGGGATATTTTGTTTGGTTAGTTTTGGGTTTTACTTTTTTTTCCCTAATAAACTTTCATAGAAATGTTACTAGATCACATGATTTCTCCTAAGAATCTCTTGCTCTCTCTCTAGCACCTTATCAGTTATGGAGACAGGTACCTGCTGTATGTATACTTTCTGTACTGTCAAAGTGACCTGGAAGAAATCTACATTTTCCTTGGGAAAAGAAGCTAAAACAAGCAAATATAATCTACCTCAAGATGTTTTATACTTAGTTAATATTGGGTGATGCTGTGCTCAGTTGCAGATGATTTTATTTTATGTTGGCATGCATTTTTGGATGCAACAAAAATCTTTCCACATCCGAAAGGAGTCTAAAAGCATTGTGTTCCGCTGTGTCTTGGTGAGAACAGGGAAGGGCACAAGGACTGTGCATTGCTTCTATATGTTTGGGGATATTTTGTTTGGTTAGGTTTGGGTTTTACTTTTTTTTCCCTAATAAACTTTCATAGAAATGTTACTAGATCACATGATTTCTCCTAAGAATCTCTTGCTCTCTCTCTAGCACCTTATCAGTTATGGAGACAGGTACCTGCTGTATGTATACTTTCTGTACTGTCAAAGTGACCTGGAAGAAATCTACATTTTCCTTGGGAAAAGAAGCTAAAACAAGCAAATATAATTTACCTCAAGATGTTTTATACTCAGTTGATATTGGGTGATGATGTGCTCAGTTGCAGATGATGACAAAGAAAAGCTACTGAAAACAAACTCAAGCTTCTAGGATTGCAGCAAAAAGAGAAAAGATTACAGAATAATTGTGCTCAAATTGAGTGTCCTCTGCTTCAACAGCTATGAGCAACCTTTTCTCAAGATACATTTTCAATCACAATCCACAGAGAAAGAAGTAAAATCCTTTTGGTCACAGTCTGAATTCGTTGGACTGTAATCTCAAAATAATATATTCACATCTCAACCTATGTTTTTCTCTTATGGGGTTAAAAAACTCATCTTTCGCTGGAATATGTCTCTGAAAAGTTAAGGTTAAAACATTGCCTTTGAGTGAAAAACAATAACAGATGTCTGATTATTCCATGGGAACCTTATTGTCATTCATTCTAAACCTCTTCTTAATGCAATTTAACATAAATAATTCAGAATAAGTAAAACAGAGTATGAAAAATGTCATTTGACAGAGACAAATTTATAAAGCAGTTAAAAGTGGTGTCAGGATTTCACTAGCTGAGCTAAATGCTCGATGCAGGATGTTTGCCTTGAAATGAAAACGAACATTGATGCTTTTGTCATTTATATGTATCACTATACACACACCATTCACCTTCCCAGTCATAAACTGAAACATGTAATAATTGTATTCAAAGATCCTGAATCAATGCTGTGCTGTACCTAAAAGAACAGATCTTACTGCCGTCTAGAAATCCTATTAAAGTGACTTTTTCTAGGCAATGATGAAATGTGATCATCAGAGCAAAATTTGCATCAGAAACCAAGAAAATGGACAATGTCTTTACTAGTGAATATTGAGGAATATTAAAAGTTTTAGAAATAAAAGTGGATTGTAAGACAAAAGGAAACAGAAGCAATAACAGAGAAATAGCTTATTTTGTGTTATTAATTGAAAGAAAAAATAATTACTGATATTTAAGGGTTAGACTTCATATTTCAGAAAGTGACAAATGGTCAATGACTATCAATTTTCATGAGTACATAAGTGACAAATCATAGACTTGTAGAAAGATGTAGCTAGGAAGGGACCTCCAAGATCACCTAGTTCCAACCCCTCACCATAGTCTCACATCTTCTGAGAGTTGTCCCAACCACTATTTCATAGAACTATAGAATCATAGAATGGTTTAGGTTGGAAGAGACCTCAAAGATCTTCCAGTTCCAACCCTCTATCATAGGCACGGACAACTCCCACTAGAGTAGGTTGCTCAAGGCCTCATCCAACCTGGCCTCAAACACCTCCAGGGAGGGAGCAGCCACAACCTCCCGGGGTAACCTGTGCTAGTATCTCATCATCCTCACTGGAAAGAACTTCTTTCTAACATCCACTTTAAATCTCCCCTCTGCCAATTTAAACCCATTTCTTCTTGTCCTGTCACTACAAGACCTTATTAATATTCCCTCCCCAGCCATCATGTAGGCCTCCTTTGGATACTAGAAGGCTACTACAAGGTTTCCTCATTTGGAAAAGATGTTGCCTGCAGTGAAGTTTATGATACAGGACATAAAATCTTGAGGGGAAAAAAGTCTTTCAAGAGAAAAACAAAAAAAGAAGTCTTATTGCAGGGTTCCATTTTTCTAGTTAATCCTTCATGAAAAAAAGAATAAGCCATGTTAGAACTCTTCAACACACTTTGCTGCTTCAATAGCTAGGCTTGAATAGGTCTCTTTTTTACCTGCATTATCACTGCATGGGTATTGAAATCATGTTCCTTGTGAACTGAAATATCATTGCTATTAACAAAGAGGTCTGGCAGAGCTTTGTGAAAGTTAGGACCATTATTATAAGGCCTCTCCCTATCAACATTAAAGTACTACAGCAAATTATGAGAAGACATTGTTTTGTCAATTAATGCTTAACAAATACTTGAAAATAACTTAAACTGAATAATATCATAGTTATTTGTTAATGTTTTGTCTCCTTTCCTTTTAGCAAAACCTAAAAATTAACCCTTAAGGACATAAAGTGCTTTTAAGATATTCTTTTTTTTTTTATCAGAGAAGCCCCTAGCCTTCAATAATGATTCTATCATAAAGCAGCATAACTGTCATTAACTTAAAAATGTAGTTCTTGGCTTCTGTGCCACCAGAATATATCTTTCTAGGAATGTTAAATAAGAGTGGCTGAAAATGTGCAAGAGTTGCAGGGATGGGTACAAAGAAAGAGTTCATAAATATTCCTGAGAAGGAACTGAAAAGAACATGATAAAAACTAGTGAGAGGGCAAACCAAAAAGTTCAAGGCTAATGAAGGAAAATAAAGTTGAATTTTCTTACTCATTCAGTCAGCTTTGCCATATGTACTGTTGGTGTACTTACATTTGTGAGTTGTAATCTTTCACTGTAAAATCAATCTCTAAAGAAATGGAAAAGTGACGTGGTATAAGCCCACCCAGACAGAAATAAAGCACTACTCAGCTGTTCACTCATTCCTAACCCACGTCAGTGGGACAGGGACAAGAAAAAACAACAAAAGGCTCTAGGGTCAAGATAAAGGGAAGGCTCACTTGCCTGTTACAGTCATGGGCAAAAGATGAGAGTCTTTTATGCAGCTTCCTTCCATGTGCTGCAGTCCTCTCAGTTACAGGTCTTTCTGGTCTGGGCTTCCCTCAGAGTCATGTACTTCTTTGGGATTGTTCTGCTACTCTTCTGTGGAGCTCTGCACAGGGTCCAGGTGGGATTCCTCTGCAGTGTTGATCTCTAAGGACTGCAGGGGCTCAGCCTGCCATTGCACCATGGGCTGAAGGGTAATGGCTGCTCCAGCATGCCTTTCCCTCTCCTGCCTTTCTGACCTCCACGTGTTAGTGGTTCTCTCTACCATATCTCATTCCTTTCCAACACTAAAGAGCTCCCAAAGCAAGGAACTTGCCCAACAAGTTTTCCCCTCTTTATTATCACAGAGGTGCTGATTGGCTCAGCCTTGGCCACATTAGAGGCACCCTACTCTGCTACCAAAACTCTAGCAGACACAAAGCCAACAGAGTCTTAAATGTGATTTAGGTTTAGATTTGTATTAGACCAATATTTTGTATTCTATAAAAACTTGCAGCCTATTTGAGGTTGATTTTTCCATCTGCCTTCTACTGTAAAAGACAAGGAAGGAACAAACTTGGTCAAACCCCTGATGTATTGAGGCATGAACATGATGTTGTAAACACTGAAAATATGACTCTTGCAGCAAATGGAAGAACACCAGAAAGAACTGGATTGACCAGATTTGCAACAAAGCAAACCTTTGCTGTTTGCTCAGTAGTCGATCTGTGAATTGTTACAGCTCAAATTGCAATGATAAACATGAAATGAAAATTAGAAGTGACAGCTGACAGTCTTTGAGTAAGTCTGCTCATTTGTAAGCATTTGATGAATATGGAATCATAGAATGCTTCAGGTTGGAAGGGACCTCAAAGTTCATCTAGTTACAACCTCCTGCCATAGGCAGGGACGCGTCTCACTAGAACAGGTCACTCAAGACCTCCAGGGAGAGAGAAGCCACAACTTCCACTGTGCCAGTGTCTCACCACCCTCATTGGAAAGAGCTTCCTAACATCTAGTTTAAATCTCCCCTCTTCCAATTTAAACCCATTACTTCTCATCCTGTTTACAAGATCTTGTAAATAGTCCCTCCTCAGCCCTTCTGTGGGCCCCCTTCTGATACTGAAAGGCCATTCGAATGCCTCCTCCAAGCCTTCTCTTAACCAGATTGCAGAGCCCCAACTCTCATAGCCTGTCCTCATAGTGGAGCTGCTGCAGCCCTCTAAGCACCTTTGTGTCCTCTCATGAACTTGCTCCAACAATTAGATGTTCTTCCCGTGTTGGGGGCTCCAAAATTGCACACAGTACTCCAGGTGGGGTCTCAGGTGAGCAGAGTAAAGGGGCAGAATCCCTTCCCTTGCCCTACTGGTCATGCTGCTCTTGCAGCAGCCTAGCACACTGTTGCTGTCTGGGCTGCATGCACACTGCCAGCTCTTGTCTTACGTTTGACAAGAATAACAGAAGCATAGGAGAGATGCTTCAGCCCTCCGAGCATCTTCATGGCCCTCTCTGGACTTGTTCCAACTGTTCAATGTCCTTCTTTGTGTCCCAGAAAAGTGTCACGACATTACATAATTCACAGTTGAACTCACAGCTTAACTACACCTAAGGTTTTCTGATCAAAGCATATGGAGCAAACTCTCTTAACCTGCATGTAGTGGCTAGTAGAGTGATAATTGTGAACCTAGGATTTATTACATCTCTTAATCAGGAAGTTACACACAGGTTTGTCAGAAATGATTGAAAACCTTCACCTCAGATTCTGTGAAAACACAAAGTGAAGCATTGATTAAATTGGGATGTTTTAAGTAAGTTACTCGATATCCTCATTTCTTCTCTCTCCACTCTTCTTTCAAATGAAATTCATCACTTTTACCTTCTATTGAAACTCTTCAGAGAAAGCAGGACTTCTTTGGTAGCAATCAGCATGGCATTGCTTTCCCTGGTTTGGAAGGTTCTCTGAATAAAAGGTAGTTAATTTTCTTTTTCTGGGTTGTCCCCAATTAGAACATGACTGAAAAGTAGTTTAGAATAAAATCTTCAAACACAGGACCAGGCTTCAGTCAGAAAAATTGTTAAGAAGGGTAGCAGCATGACTTGAAGGACAGGCACAAACTGAGGAGACTTCAAAGGACTGGGAAAGGTCATGGTAGGGGGAAGGGGCTTACAGGTAAAAGAGGCAGAACAGAAGGATGAGCTGAGGGGGTGAAGAGGACAATAGCTCTGCAGAATATAATAGATAGTGAAAATTGAATCCATAAAAGATGGAAAGCAACACTAGAATAATAAAGATATGCTACCTGTGCGCTATAAAGTCTGATGAAAAAGTAAAGGGGAGATTTTTAAAAAGGGCTATTTGAAGACAATGTGCAGCTATAGAGAAAATTTTTGTAGATTATGATCAGAAAGGTTAGAAAACATGGGAGGGAAAACATAAAAGGAAGTCTGTGGATTAATATAATTGACAAGGTTGACAGGCTTCTTACCAAATTGGAGATGATGTGAATGTGGAGCTACATATTTTTAAATCTGTGTAACAAATGTAATGTTTGAGAATGCAAAATGCATTTAATCGATTCACTTGCAATGATACCAACCGTGGGGAGTTTCAGTAGGGAAGTTAAGCTTTTCTGACAAATATTGAGGCAAAAATGAAGCAAAGGATTATGCTCTTACAAAGAAGTTACAAGGTTGCCAGTGTTGGTTAAGTAGATTGAAATGATGACTGATGCATAGATATTGAAAAAGTCATTCCAAGTGCTTCTGTAGAATTCCTCATGCAACTGATGCATGGAGTACACTAAAGCAAAAACTGTGATGAGCAGAAATTGCATTTTAAATACCATTGTGATTAAGCATTGCCATTTGTCAAGCGTTAGGGCTGCACCGGTCGCTACATGAATAGCAGATACTTTTTATCCACCTCCTTCCTTTACCAATGGGAAGAGAAAGTGAGTAAGGGAGAAAGACTTAGGGATTGGAAAATAAAACTGAAGGCAGATTTAATGACAATAGTAACAATGAAATTAATACAGATATATACAAGCTCAACATCAAACCCAAGCCCCAACCCCTGACAGCAATTACATCACCATCACACTGATGCTGTGGGCACTGGGGAAATTCCAAGCTGGACTTAACAGCAGACAGGAAGTGGATTCAGGAACACACAGGTCAGGATCAAAGGCAGAATGGACAGTCCTCCTGGGACAGAAGCCATTGAAGAAGAGGGCATAATCCTTACAATTCCTCAGCTTTATACTGAACATGGGGTGTGTGGAATGGAATTGCTCATTGGTCAGTTCGAGGTGATCTGTCCTGTCTGCTCCTTCCCATAGTTGCAACATTTACTTTCTGCACACACATCCTAGATAGTAACTACAAATGCCAGTGTTGTCATTGCTGGAAGCAGACACTGATTGCAAAAAAGCCATGTCTTTAACTTTAGGAAGCACAGACACTTTGAAGAGACTTTGTCCAGTGATGATCTTGAGAAATTTTAAACTTGCTGTGATGATATTTGCAGAAGACAATAGATACTAGTATGTGTGATATCATAAAGGTCCAAGGGATTTCCTCTTCTGGGATGAATCCCAGTCCACTGAAGCAAGTTAAAAGGCAAATTTTGATGGATCTGGTGATCGTAAAGACAGAGACAGGCTCTTCTTTAGTGTTGCCCAGAGATAGGACAAGAAGCAGTGGACACAGGCTGGTACACGGGATGCTCTGTGTGATACCTACTTGGACACTGTGGAATGCCACTGGCACGTTTTCATTGAAAAGTTATACTCTGAGCATGATTTTGGTATGAGCAGTAGCCTATCAACATGTACCTGTTCTAGTGGAAGGTGTCCCTGCTTATGGTGGGAGGTTGGAACTAGATGATTTTTGAAGTCATTTCCAATGTAAACCATTCTATGATTCTATGACTTTTGTCCTTAGGAGGGCTGGCTTTGCAAACTGGTGATCAGGGAACATCTGTTTTTTTATTGAATGAATGAAGATGGAATTTAGCATCCAAAGTGTGTTTATGCCAGAGACATCTGATTAATCAGTCTTACACCAGTTAAATGTGTTTGGTATTAAATTAAATTGATATATAATCATAGAAGCATAGAATCAATCATGTTGGAAGAGTCCTCCAAGCTCATCCAGTCCAACCTATCACCCAGCCCTATCCAGTCAACTAGACCATGGCACTAAGTGCCTCATCCAGGCTTTTCTTGAACACCTCCAGGGATGGTGACTCCACCACCTCCCTGGGCAGCCCATTCCAATGCCAATCCCTCTCTCTGTGAAGAACTCCCTCCTAACATCCAGCCTATCCTTTCCCCGGCACAACTTGAGACTGTGTCCCTTTGTTCTATTGCCGGTTGTCTGGCAGAAGAGACCAACCCACACCTGGCTAAAGCTTCCCTTCAGTTAGTTGTAGACAGCAATGAGGTCATCCATGAGCTTCCTCTTCAGGCTGCACACCCCCAGCTCCCTCAGCCTCTCCTCATAGGGTTTGTGTTCCAGGCCTCTCACCAGCTTTGTCGCCCTTATCTGGACACATTCCAGCATCTCAGCATCTCTCTTGAATTGAGTGGCCCAGAACTCTGACACAGTACTCAAGGTGTGGCCTGACCAGTGCTGAGTACAGGGAAAGAGTAACCTCCCTTGTCCTGCTGGCCACACTGTTCCTGGTACAGACCAGGATGCCATTGGCTCTCTTGGCCACCTGGGCACATTGCTGGCTCACCTTCAGCCTACTATCTACCAGTACCCCCAGGTCCCTTTCCTCCTGGCTTCTCTCAGCCACTCTGTCCCCAGCCTGTAGCACTGCTTGGGATTGTTGTGGCCAAAGTGCAGAACCCTGCACTTAGCCATGTTAAATCTCATCCCGTTGGCCTCTGCCCACCCATCCAGCCTGTCTAGGTCCCTCTTTAGGGCTCTCCTACCCTTCAACAGATCAACACCTGCTCCTAGCTTGGTGCTATCTGCAAATTTGCTGATGCTGGACTCAATCCCCTTGGCCAGATCATCAATAAAGATGTTGAATAGGACTGGGCCCAGGACTCATCCTTGGGGAACACCACTAGTGACTGGCTGCCAACTGGATGTGGCACCATTCATCACAACTCTCTGGGTCCGGCCTTCCAGCCAGTTCTTGACCCAGCACAGAGTGAATCTGTCCAAGCCACGAGCTGCCAGCTTTGCCAGGAACTTGTTGTGGCATAGAGAGTGTCAAAGGCTTTGCTGAAGTCCAATTAGACTACATCCACAGACTTCCGATACTTACGATGACACAAGTGCATTTTTTCATGTTCAGAAATTTAAGCTGACTTTTTACTTCATCACCTTTGAAATCACAATGTTGTCCAAATACTCATCTAAGGCCAAATATTTGTGCAAGGCTTTTTCAAACAAAGATGGTCTCTCAAACAAGCACATATGTGATAATAAAGTACTATTCTCTCTTGAGACATTTACTTGATATTTTTTATTCTTTAAAAGGTACTTAAAATTGTAAGTGCCCTTAAAAATTACCTGCTGACTTCATCTTCTTATAGGTAATTCCAGAATGCAAAGCGAAAATATTATTTGAGCCTTCTTAGTGTGACGGAGGGGACTTCTGCCCTTATCGTCCGCTTGTGGCGAAGGGAAGAAATCAATGGGTGCAAGATAGTTATATAAAAATATATGTTTATTAAACTCAATATTCTTAACTCTCAACACCCCCCAACCACTGTATTAAATATTGTTCATTCACGGTTATGGGTCGACCTTATGGGCTAATATCACGATAAACGGCTTACTAAGAACTATATTACAATGACTGGCATTCAACTATTAACAGACTATTAACAGAGAGAGTTTTCCCCGCGGCTCAGTTCCGCTTGGGGTCAATATACCACCTGCCCAACGGAGTGGGCTGAAACACCTTCTGCCCTCTGGCAAGAGATTACAAATATTACAGAGGCTTCAAAGTATTTACTAACAATTCTGGTTAGTTATCAATAATTATCAATCACCCTCCGGGGTTATATCAACTGCCTATTTACCTAAGGTCCAAACCTCTGGGAACTATGCCCGTGGACCTGTGAGGCTGGAAATCTTCCCGGTGTGAGGGGAAATAGGAATCTTCCCGTTTCTAGGGGATATTAGTGATCCTCCCGGCTTCTGGGGGAAAGGATGTAGTCTTCCCAGCTATCTGGGGGAAATCAATACAGTCTCTACCTCCTTCTCCTGGCGAGGATACCTTCTGCCTTGTCTCCTGGTTCCTCCTGGAAGCTTGGTCCGGGAACTGCTGCGGGACCGGTGGCAGGACCTCTGTTGC
Organism: Tricholaema leucomelas; assembly: GCA_013400475.1. NCBI lineage: Eukaryota > Metazoa > Chordata > Aves > Piciformes > Lybiidae > Tricholaema lacrymosa > Tricholaema leucomelas. Next base: position 4,185 of record WAAF01009247.1, on the reverse strand, counting down.
TGGAGAATGGGTGCTGTGCAGCACGGTTCTCACCCTGGCTGTCAGGTCGATCGCGCCTCTGGTCTGCTCCTGGTGGCTTGGCAGCTTTGGCTCTTACCAGGCTGAAGCAATGGGCATACACGGCTAGCTGGAGTCTGTGCTCCTCAGATATATAGACAGTGCAGGATCGAATGTCCTGATTAGTTCACCTCGGCTGGCTGGCTGGGAGATTCTATCTCCATATCAGCATGAGCAAATAGGCCGGTGACACAAAGTAACAGACAATAGTTGTGCCCAAGTCTAAGTATAAGCGATCGTGAGGACAGGGCCTCAGCGTGAGTGTGAGAGAGGAGAGAAGCAAGCTCTGGCGAGCTGGAGAGAAGCGAGCTAGAAGCGCTCTCTCTGGATAGAAGCGAGCTCTGTGGATAGAAGCTCTGTAGATAGAAGCTCTGTAGGTAGAAGCACTGTAGGTAGAAGCACTGGCACACGTGTGCGCTCTCATTTATAAACTGTGGGCCGAGATCAATTGGCCCAATTGGCCATTATTGACCAATCAGTTTGGCAGACAGCCAAACATCACCAAAATAGGCAAATTCACTATGCCTTATACCTCCATAAATGGAGAGAGCATAGGCTGGGCCACACGCTCAGTGTGGGCTTATGCAACCTGTTTACTACACAGGCCTTAGCAGGGCCGGGGCCAGGCAGACACCATGGCACCTTGGCCTTTTGTACCTTTTATGCCTTTTAATGTGTTTACCCCTGGTTTGGGGAGGAACATGCCTGGGCATGCAAAGCAAACTGAGGCATAGAATGAGCCTATTTTTCGGGCCTATGGGCCCTCCACAACACTTAGTCGTCAATTTTCACTTCACTTTTCTACTTTATTTCTGTCCACACCCCTCGAGTATCTACTTTTGACAGAAAATGTTCTTCATCTCTAGACTTGGTATATTGTGAATCTCAATAATATTGCTCTTGATGGTTTAGCCTTTTTAATAGTTATAAATATTTAACAGTGGGTGCCATTAGACTAATTAGTGTTATATACTCTAATCAATTGACATCTAGACTTTTACAAAATTTTCCTGTTTAATAATTGACACCTAAAATCTGTTAAGAAACAATTAAAATCTGTTCTGCGGATAACTTTTTGCTTTTGTACTGAGTCTCTGCTAGGCCTTCTACCAGTACAATGCCAGGATTTGAAAAATACACCTTCCAATGTGGAACCTAGGTTTGTTTGCAGTAGCCAACCAAAAATATAGATGTTGCAGCACAGAAATATGGCTACAAGGTGTGGTGGTAGGCTTGATGGGGCAAACATGGTCTTATCCATGCCCAGGCATGTTTGCCTGCCCCCCCTCCTTCTGTGCTGGGGAAGCAACCTTGCGAGGGGAGGGCGAAAGCCCTGGCTTTGCCTACTATGCTGAGGCCTGGCAAAGTGCCATTACGGTTGGCTAATATATGTCCAATGCCCCACCGGTCGCAGGCTGGATATTGACAAAAGGGATGAGCAGGTAGCACAAGGCTGCTGCCGCCTCATTTTGCATCTCAAATTTCCCTGGAGAGTTTACCAGGAGCAGGCTCCAAATGCCTGCATGAGATCACCTTGCATAGCCCCCAGCGTGACACTGTGCTGAGACCGTACACACCTCAAGACATCCTGCCTGCCCCTGAAAGTCTTCTTGCTAAGACTACAAGTCTTGGAGATACATAGATCATCCAGAGGAGACAGGGACAAGGTCGGAGGTTGTCGGCCTCCTTCCAACAGAAGCCTGGGAGAAATCAAGTCTCAGCAGCCAATCGGACAGAGTTCCACCTGCTTTGGGTACTGCCTGATTTATAATTTTGTTTGTAAATACTTAAAAGCCTCTTGAAGTACAATATTTGCATTTGCCACTGTTAGAAACAAGTGATCTAGTTTTGCCTCTGCCCTGCGTGTATAAATTTCCAACCTGTGCATTGTTTTGAACCTGTGAATAACTTTCTGGTGAGTTTTAATGTTAATAAACAATTTTCATGGTTATTGACAATCATCGCTCGGATATCAAAAGTAATGCAGATTATTAACTTTGCATAATCCTTCACACAAGGTATGTTTGACAGTTGTGCAGTTAGTAGATTGTTAGTTGCCAGCTATTAACGCTGCAGATTATCAATATACTCAGGACAATGGCTGAATGTGGGCCAACAAATACACTTTCTTACCACTCACTGTGAATCATTCCTGACATGTTTTACTGATATCTGCAGATAAGGGGAATGACATGTAGATTTTTTTTTAATGATTACTAGTTTGTGTCATGAAGGAGCAGTTAATAAGAAAACTTTGATACCAGACTAGGACAAAGTTTCCTGAAAATAGAATGATTTAATTGTCTTACCGAATAAGCATTTTCTGATAGCATTTTCTGTGTAGTCAGATATTTCTTCGTGTTTCACTGTGTGGAAATGTCGTGGAAGGCCAAAACAGACCTAATATATAACCTGGCCTGCCCGGGCATGATGCAATGCCCCCCTTCCCTCTGCTGGGGGTGGGGGGGAAGCAGTGAGCAGGGAGAAGACAGAACACTCGGAGACACCTGCTTTGAGGGTTCAAGACCTGCTCAGACTTGTTCTTCCCAAATAAGGGAAAGCAAGCTCCTGACTTCACCTAATATGGACAGATTTGGCAAAGTGCCATTCTGATTAGTGAACCTCTGTGGTCAAGGGGCCATTACAGTCAGGCAAACAGTAAATAGACTTTTTCCTATAAGGCACGAAAGCCTTATGAAGTTGAGCCTTCAAGTGTAATTAGAGTGCAACATTCTTAGGTGGCAATTTCAGTTATTCCAGGTGTGTGTGTCTCAGAGACGTATTCTGCTGCCTACACTGATTGTGGCGGAGAGGAGAAATTAATTGGTGCAAGATTAATATTCTATAAAAATACATAATTTATTAACTTCAATATTCTGAACTCTTGACACCCCCAACCACTGTATNCAGTCTCTGACCTTGTGCTGCTGGCTTCTTCTGGATGCTCTGTCCAGGGATTCTTAGGCAGGGCCTCAGGTGCAGAAGGAGTACGATGCCATGCTGTCTGAGCACAGTTTCACGCTGGCTAACAGGCCGATCACATACAGACAAATGAGGTCTGCTTCCTGGTAACTTGGCAGCAGTGGCAGGCACCAGGCAATAATAAGGCAGCAGGTGTGCAATAGTGTGCATGGCTGCACGGGAGACTGAGCTCCGTATACATACAGGCAGGCAATACAGGATCTAATCCTGGTAACTTACCGCAGCGGTGTGCAAGTGTACATAGCTGGCTGGGAGACTGTGGGAGATTCGGTCTCCGTAATAACAGCAAAGCAAACAGGCATGCAGGCAGGCATAAACAAAAGCAGTGCTGGTGAGTCTAAGCCTAATAAGGAGCGAGTGAGCGAGCAATGCAGGGGAGCCCAAGCAAACTGTTTATCTGCGTACCCCCATTTATTAAATGTGGGCTGAGATTAATAGAATCATAGAATCATAGAATGGTTTAGGTTGGAAGGGAATGGCCCATTGGCCACTAGAATGACCAATCAGGTTGGCAGTTAGCCAACCATACCGTAATAGGCAAAAGCCACAGGTCTGGACCTTCCAAATATGGGAATCACATGGGCCTTATACTAGGCAAGCATGAGCTGGGCGTGTGGGGGCTTACAAAACCACATTACACAATCAGGGGTCCTTGGCAGGCCAGACTTTATGGCACCAGGCCTATTGTGCCTCTTTGTGCTCGTTATGTGTTTATCTCTGGTTATGGGCAGAAAGACATATCCAGGCAGGGCAAGGCAGAAAATAAGCCTTTTTTTGGGCCTATGGGCCCTCCGCTACAGTGTGAGAGGAAGTATTCTAAAGTTATATGCCAGGTATCCAAGAACTTTCTATTTATAAATGGAGACTATGCTCTTGGCAAGGAGCCAAAACAGTAGGATGAACCTCTACAGAGATAGAGAGTAGTCAGGCACTGGAGTGAGCCCCCCAGGGATGTGATTAAGTCACCAACCCTGGATGTGTTGAAAGGTCTTATGATGCTTAGGGATATGGTTTAAGGTGCACCTTGTAGAATAGGGTTGTACATTGGACTTGGTGATCCTGAGGGGCTTTGCCAACCTGGATGTATCAGTGATTCTGTGATTCTGTGATAAAATAAACAATGTGCCCTTGTGGCCAAGAAGGCCA
>WAAF01009245.1:11740-28662 GCA_013400475.1 Tricholaema leucomelas | reverse complement strand
ATCTAAGTAAGCAACAGTCTGAAGAATCAAGAAACATCACTTTTAGTTACAATAAATACATAATTCATGCTAATACATTCAGCTGTTTCTCAAAGGATGCAAAATGTGGGTACCGGTGGGGGGAAGGAAAGTTTGTGAGTAGAGACACCAAGGGAAAGTTTTCATCTAAGTAAGCAACAGTCTGAAGAATCAAGAAACATCACTTTTAGTTACAATAAATACATAATTTGTGCTAATACATTCAGCTGTTTCTCAAAGGATGCAAAATGTGGGTACCGGTGTGGGGAAGGGAAGTTTGTGAGTAGAGACGCCAAGGGAAACTATTTTTCCTGTGCAAAATGGCCAGAGGATCATGAATACCAGCGGGGAAAAGAAAGGTCTTCTGTTTTCATGATGAATTACATGCAGTTTTTAGAAAAGGCATTAGGATCTGTGCCTATCCACCCAGAAACTCCAGTTCACAGACGGAGCCGCAGGAAATGTGGTGCCAGCTTTTCACTGAACTACATTTGTGTGGTCCTAGCGAAGGTAATGGGGGTTACACGAGGGGAAAGTCCCTGCAGAAATGGGCTCAGCCAGACTCTCCAGAGGTACACAGAAACCATAGGGGCTGGGGCCGATCTCTTTGGCTGTGATTTGAGTTTAAATTATGTTAAAGACTATCGGTTTCAGTGGATGAACTGTGAATGTATGCCTGTGTAAATGCTCCTAGAGTCAGATCACCCACAGCTACATCCAGCCCTGCAGCTGTGAAACCGAGTCAGATTTTGATCAGCTAGGTTCAGTGCTTCTGGGCCGTGTCGCTTCCTTATGCAAACGCTGAGTCTGCAAGGAGACAATCTCCCATCCTGTCTGCTTCCCGGTTCAGCTCCACGACTCTGCAAATGGCTTATTCTACCCTCTTGCAGTTAATCAGCAAATGGGATATTCAGTAGTAACTGCTCATGTACAGCTTCCAGTAAATCAAGGCAAACAAGTTTTGCTTGGTCTTCATCCAGAAGATCTTTAGATGACTGGAAAAAACCTCCCTTGGACGGCCAGAAGCAACAATTAAACTCGCATAGCAAGCAGCCTTTGTCACTGAAATCCAGCGATCTCGTTTCAAAGCCACGCACATCCGTCAAGCAAGAAAGCCTTTAGCTGCTGCAGTCACTTGTCTGAATGCTCCTCCTTTAAAATTTGATCACCTACATAAAAGTAAGCCCAGGATCACATCATCACATTGGCTGCAAGTCATAACCCCCCTTGAAAACTGTGCACTACTGACGGGTCCTGTGAATATAGCAGGCAGTAAAACCCAGCTGTTATTCATGCATTACCTAGCTTGGAACAACAGACAGTCTCCTGGGGTGAAGATCTTTAGTAAGCATAGTAGGGCCAAGATTTTATGGTCCAGCCAGTTCAGCTTTCTCCTGGATAACAAGGAAGAACTCAAGGGCCAGGCTGGGCACTCTATCCACTGAAGTTCATGACTTTGGCTACTGACACAGATGGTGAGCACCTGAACATAGCTGGCTGGCAGCTGTGGCTCTGGCATTTCAGATGTAAGAGTGCCTAAGTTCCTCTGACTTGTTACAAAGCCAGGGATGGCTCTGTCCCAAAAGCAGTGTCCTTTGTAGACTCATAGAATTGTAGAATCATAGAATCAACCAGGTTGGAAGATACCTCCAAGATCACCCAGTCCAACCTAGCACCCAGCCCTATCCAGTCATCTAGACCATGGCTCTAGGATCATCAAGTCCAACCATTATCTGACTACCGAGGTTGGTACTAAACCGTGATCCTTAGCACCACATCTCTGCACCTTTTATACACCTCCAGGACAGGGATTCAACTGCCTCCCTCTGGAGTCTGTTCCAGTGTTATACAGCACTTCCAGTGAAGAATATCTTCACTGAATGCAAACCTCCCCTGGTGCAATGTAAAGCAAATTCTTTTTGTCCTATCACTTATTACTAGGAAGAATAGACTAATGGCCACCTTGAGGTAATACTAAACAACCCCAGCTCCCTCAGCCACACCTCAAAAGACCTTTTCTCCAGGCTCTTCACCAGATTTGCTGTCATTCTCTGGACCTGCTCCAGGATCTCAATGCCTTTCTTGTAGTGAGGACCCCAAAACTGAACCCAGCACTCAAGGTGGATCTTCAATGTCCCTTCCAACACAAGTCATTCTGTGACTTTATGAACACCACGGAGAACATCTGATGTGAACAGAAAGCTGCAGTCTGCCAGGGGAGTGCAGCTGATCTGCAGGTTGATTCTCACTGCAGTTTTGCTGTATGGTTCTTCCCTCTGGATAGTCTTCATCCTTAAAAACATGATTCTAAAGTAACCTGCAGAGTTATAAACCAGTGGTCACTAAGGCTAGATGAGCTGAATGTGAAAATACAAAAAGGAATTTAAAAGCAGGCAAGAGGGCCCTGAGGGGTCAGGCTCAGTGACATGCTGATGATGGACTCCAGGAGAAGACTCTATTAACACTGCCTGGTGAGGTTGCTCATCCGATTTATTGTAACATACACCTAAATCATAGAGTCATAGAATCAGCCAAGTTGGAAGAGACCTCCAAGATCATCCAGTCCAACCTAGCACCCAGCCCTGTCCAATCAACTAAATGCTTCATCCAGTCTTGTCTTCCACACCTCCAGGGACGGCGACTCCACCACCTCCCTGGGCAGCCCATTCCAGTGTCCAATGACTCTCTCAGTGAAGAACTTTCTCCTCACCTCAGGCCTAAATTTCCCCTGGCACAGCTTGAGGCTGTGTCTCCTTGTTCTATTGCTAGAAAAAACTGTACCACAGCTGAATCTTAGAACAGAGATAAGGCCACAATCGTGAGCGAACCCACACACACCCACTTAATTCTGCAGTACAAGCCAGATACAACTTACAGGGTACAAAACAAAACACATCTGTGACTTGGACCTACTTTCCATTCAACTTTGGTTTTTTTTCCTCTCACACCTACAGTTAATGTTACACTGAAGCACAACCAGCTGCTACCAGCTGCTACCAGAATGTTCCTAGCTCAGGATTCATACTAGGAAATCACTTGTTTGAAATAATATCTAAACTCAACGAAGTTCAGTATCTCAAAAGCCTACTTGTGGAGGTAATAAGGCAGCTTGAGTCACCTTCTTCCTTTAACTAATACAGATGACTAGCAGATTTTCCCCATATTATAGGTACTTCTGTGTTTAGTATGTCAGGATACGTTACCACATAGTGCAGAAGCTAAAGGACAGCATGTGAGGAATTAGGACACATCCCTCTTTTCATCAGCTCTGTGAGTCTGGGAGGATTTTTGTCTTGCTGCTTGTTAATTTGTTTCAGCCATTCTGTTCTGGAGCTAGCAGACTGGGAATTTTTGCACAAGTCTGAGACTGAACCAAAAAGATAAGTCAGTTTTTCTGCTTCATGGGACAAGCAACCGCAGGAAAGAAGACAAAAGAACCTGGAGCCACTAAGTCTAAGGACTCTGGCCTGCCCAGAGTCCTGTGTTAAACAAGATACACACACTTAGCTTGTCCCTGCCTTGTGCAAGGCCTGTGCTTTCCCCAAATTTGGGCAAAGCAAGCCTATGGCTTTGCTTAATATCATAGAATCATAGAATCTACCAGGTTGGAAGAGACCTCTAAGATCATCCAGTCCAACCTAACACCCAGCCCTGTCCAGTCATCTAGACCATGGCACTAAATATGGTAACTATGGCTAACTGCCATCCTGATTGGCTATTCTGTGTCCAAAGGCCCATTGATCTCAGCCCACATTGATAAAAGAGATACACAGGTAAACACAGTGTGCTCTGCCATTGTATTTGTGCCTGCTGTTGCCTGCTGCCATTGCTTACTGCCTGGAAACTCCACTGTCTTGAGTTTACCAGGAACAGATTCTAAATGCCTTCACATCATCAGCCTGCATAGCCAGCATGACATCATGCTGAGACTGCACATCACAAGACATCCTGCCTGCACCTGAAAGTCTTCTGCCAAGATGAGAAGTCCTGGAGATACACAGATCGTCCAGAGGAGCCAGGAGACAAGGTCAGAGATTGTCTGCCTCCTTTCCCCAGAAGCCTGGGAAGAATCAAGTCTCAGCAGCTGACAAGACAGAGTTCCCTGAAAGCATTTGGGTACTGCCTGGGTCTGTGGCTAGCCCCCACGAGTCAGGCAATAATAATTGTGTGAGTAAATACTTAAAAGCCTCTTTGTAATTCTCCATTGCCTTCTGCCATAAGCAGAAAGATCTCCTTGACCCCATCTAGTGGGCAAGAAGTGTATTACAGCAAGCGGCATCTGACTGCAGGAATCTCCTCTTCCAGTTCAATGAATGTTTATGTATTTTGCTGGTTATTACTAGATCTGTACAATGCTTCCATGACTGTGTCAAGAATTGATTGTTATTATTATCAAAATTAGTGGTCAGGGGTGGCAGAGTTCTGAATATCAACATCAGCGAACAATAACTAATAATTAATAAACAATTACTAATTAATTTCACCTTCGTAACATTTAACTCCTTTGATCTTTTCTATAGATCAGCTACTTGTACGATCCCATCCTGTTAATGTTCAAAAAAATCCTGTATGAGGCACCTAGTGCCATGATCTGGTTGATTGGCTAGGGCTGAGGGATAGTTTGGACTGGATGAGCTTGGAGGTCTCTTGCAACCTGCTTCATTCTATGCTTCTGTGATTCTTTTTTTGCTAAAGAATACTCAGCCTGTTCACCGACTGACTTGTACCTGTGGTTTTACTTCTTTGTTTTAGAATTCAAATTGACTTTGACCATCCAACTTCCAATACAGTGAGTAGTAGCAGAGTCATAGAATCAACCAAGTTGGAAGAGACCTCTGAGATCATCCAGTCCAACCTAGCACCCAGCCCTAGACAATCAACCAGACCATGGCACTAAGTGCCCCATCCAGGCTTTTCTTCATATGCCCTTCCTGACAGTGAGAAACTAACTGCTGCTAAACAATATTATATAATGAATTAATATATTGGAACTATTAATTAATTAATATTTTGGAAGACATATCATCTCACCTTAATTAATTTCCCCTTGATAGCAGTCAGAAGGAAGAAGTTTGGCTTTGTTAAGTTCACAAGCCACACCACTTACGCACATATTTAGAGCGCAACATGGAAGTGAGCCTCACATAATTAATCTCAAAGACTGTAATTATCAGTGGGGTTGGTTTGTTTGTTTATTTATCTGTTTGTTTTCCTGCTGTTGTTTGGTTGGTTTTGTTTTGTGTGGTTGGGGTGTTTTTTTGTTGTTTGTTTGCTTGTTTTCCTCAGACTCTTAAGAAATCACTTTTGTTATTACGGAAAGCACTTCATAGAATCATAGAATCATAGAATGGTTTAGGTTGGAAGGGACCTCAAGGATCAACCAGCTCCAACCCCCTGCCATAGGCAGGGACACCTCCCACTAGAGAAGGCTGCTCAAGGCCTCATCCAGCCTGGCCTTAAACGCCTCCAGGGAGGAAGCATCCACAACCTCCCTGGGCAACCTGTGCCAGTGTCTCACCACCCTCACTGTAAAGAACTTCCTCCTAACATCCAGTCTAAATCTCCCCTCTTCCAGCTTAAACCCATTCCCCCTCGTCCTGACATTACCAGACCTTGTCAATAGTCCCTCCCCAGCCTTCCTGTAGGCTCCCTTCAGATACTGGAAAGCCACTCTAAGGTCTCCTCGAAGCCTTCTCTTCTCCAGGCTGCAGAGCCCCAACTCTCTCAGCCTGTCCTCATAGCAGAGCTGCTGCAGCCCTCTGAGCATCTTCGTGGCTCTCCTCTGGACCCGCTCCAGCAGTTCCATGTCCTTCTTGTGTTGGGGGCTCCAGAACTGCACACAGGACTCCAGGTGGGGTCTGAGGAGAGCAGAGTAAAGGGGGAGAATCACCTCCCTTGCTCTGCTGGCCACAGTTCTCTTGATGCAGCCCAGCACAGGGTTGGGCTTAATATGAAACACCTCAGGTTAGAAATGTTAGTAGCAAATGAGCTTAGGTGAAGGTCTTCTAGTGATGGATCAATGGAAGTGGTGTACCTGGCAGGCAGCCATCAGCTCAGGGGTTTTCTCTATTTTAGAGCTGTTTCTTGCAGGATCTGGCAGTTTTCAATTTCACTTTTCATATAAAACTAAATGGAAAACCAGAGGTATGTTTTCCTTAGATTTACCTACCTAGAGCACTATTTCCTGAATGAAACAACAGTCAGTCTTGGTCACTAATGTAGAAAGGCTCATAATTTCCCACTGCACAGCTGAAGCAAAACATGGCCTTATTTCTCACTCCAGAACACACTCTCGTGTGGTAGGAATGACAGACAGTTTAGACACAATGCTTAAGTTAGGTGACTTGTTCTCCTCTGCTCAGTGTTGCAGTCTGTTAGCGTATCATGATAGGTTGGATGTTAGGAGGAAGTTGTTGACAGAGAGAGTGATTGGCATTGGAATGGGCTGCCCAGGGAGGTGGTGGAGTCACTGTCCCTGGAGGTGTTGAAGCAAAGCCTGGATGGGGCACTTAGTGCCATGATCTGGTTGATTGGCTAGAGCTGGGCGATAGGCTGGACTGGATGATCTTGGTGGTGTCTTCCAACCTGGTTGATTCTATGATTCAATGACTGTGCCACAAACCTTGGTGCCATCTGCAAACTTGCTGAGGGTGCACTTGATTGCTCTGTGCATAGCACTGACGGAGATGTTGAACAGCACTGGTGCTGGTGCTGACTTCTGAGGGAGCCACTTGGCACTGGACTCCAGGTGGACATTGTGCCCTTGCTCACCACTCTCTGCGTGTGATAAGGTGATAGAGTTGGACTCTATGATCTTAGAGGTCTTTTCCAGCCTGGTTTACTCTGTGATTCTGTGATCATACAGCCAGAGCATGGCTGCAACACTCACATGAAGGCATTTGCCTCTCAGTGAAAAATCACAGGTTTAGAGGACATGTATTCTTCTTCTTAGGCCAAACTCTTTGTGTTTTTTGTGATAGTCACAAGTATCTGGAGCTTATCAGTGAGGAGAGGAAATGTCTCATACGTCCTGTAAGATGACCAAAACATTGCTATTTGAAGACAGAACAAAGTGTGAATGAAGTTGCTGAATCACTGCCCATCATATTTGAAAGGTCCTGGCAGAGTGGTGAAGTTCCTGCTGACTGGACAAGGGCAAACATAATGCCCATCTTCAAGAAGGGAAAAAAGGATGACCCCAGGAACTACAGAGCAGTCAGTCTCACCTCTGTGCCTGGCAAGATCATGGAGCAGATCCTCCTGAAGGCTCTGCGAAGGCAAATGGAAAACCAAGCAGAGGTGGCTGGTGGTAACCAGCAATGGCTACACCAAGGGCAGATCCTGCCTGACAAATTGAATGGCTTTTTATGATGAAGTCACAGCAACAGTGGACAAGGGAAGGGCAACTGACAGCAGCTACCTGCACCTGAGTAAGGCATTTGACTCTGTCCCACAGGACATCCTGGTCACCAAACTGGAAAAGCACAGACTGGATGGGTGGAGCACTGCTGGATAAGGAATTGGCTGGGTGGGGGCACACAGAGAGTGGTGATCAAGGGCACAATGTCCACCTAGAGACCAGTGCCAAGTGGTGTTCCTCAGGAGTCAGTGCTGGCACCAGTGCTGTTTGACATCTTTGTCAGTGACATGGACAGAGGAATCAGTGCACCCTCAGAAAGTGTGCAGATGGCACCAAGCTGTGTGGCACAGGCAACTTGCTAGAGGGCAGGGATCCATCCAGAGGGACCTGGACAGGCTGCAGAGGTGTACCCAGGCCAACCTCATGACATTCAACAAGGCCAAGTGTAAGATCCCACACCTGGGTTGGCAAAATCCCAAGCTCAATTCCAAGCTGGGTGGGGAATGGCTGAGAGCAGCCCTGAGGAAAAGGACCTGGGGGTCTGGGGTGGTGAAAAGCTCAACAGGAGCCTGCAGTGTGAGTGCAGCCCAGACAGCAACCCAAGGGAGAGGATTCTGCCCCTTTGCTCTGCTCTCCTCAGACCCCACCTGGAGTCCTGTGTGCAGTTCTGGAGCCCCCAGCACAAGAAGGACATGGAACTGTTGGAGCCAGTCCAGAGGAGGGCCACGAAGATGCTCAGAGGGCTGCAGCAGCTCTGCTATGAGGACAGGCTGCAAGAGCTGGGGCTCTGCATCCTGGAGAAGGGAAGGCTTTGAGGAGACCTTATAGTGGCCTTCCAGTATCTAAAGGGGGCTACAGGAAGGCTGAGGAGGGACTATTGACAAGGTCTTGTAATGCCAGGACAAGGGGGAATGGGTTTAAACTGGCAGAGGGGAGATTGAAACTAGATGTTAGCAAAGGGTTCTTTGTAGTGAGGGTGATGAGACACTGGCACAGGTTGCCCAGGGAGGTTGTGGCTGCTCCCTCCCTGGAGGTGTTCATGGCCAAGCTGGATGAGGCCTTGAGTGACCTGCTCTAGTGGGAGGTGTCCCTGTCTATGTCAGGGGGTTGGAACTGGCTGACCATTGAGGTCCCTTCCAACCTAAACCATTTTGTGATTCAATGTTGGCTGCATCTTGGTCGAACAGGGAGACTTTGGCTACCATACCAGAACCATTTGCATCCTTAAGTTCTCTGTGTCCCCAAGCAAGAAATGGTGTTTCCCCTTGCATTATATAATCATTAATAGAAGTCATTTAATTGATTTATTGTAACGACGAGCAACTCTGGCATTGAACACTTCAAGGCACTGCACAAGCAATTAAAAATCCAATCCTGCAGAAGGCATCATGAAACTTGTAACATAAAATTAAATAAGACATTAAAATTCCATGTAGAAGCTCTTATGAACCAATAAATATAGAATGCTGAAAAATGAAGTTATTTCTCCCCAACGTAGATGGATAATGCTGAAACACGTTGAAAAATAAGGTTTAGAATGAGAAACAAGGGAGAGGAGCTTCACTCTACACATCTGAATAACTCTTTGCCATACAGATTGTGCAAAAAATGTCTCACATGATGATAACTAGAAATTCTTTGCTCTCAGAGATAGCATATTCCTGAGATTTGTCCACACTTTGTCTATGCCAGAACCAGGGCATTGTATTGTAATTGCTGATTCTGCAATAAAAATGCAAGCAATGTTGTTAACTGACTTCCCCTCCCAATTTCTGTTGGTAATACAGTAATTTTTCTACCTCTGGGATTATATTACCTGCCAACACAACCACAAATGGCCTGGAAAAGAAGGAAATTTTATTGCACTGCTTTAGGCCATGTCTACATTGGGTTGTTGAACCACTTTAACTGTGGTTAGCTTGCATTAAAGTAGCTGGTGCATACATCAGGCTGGTTTTCAAAGCGATTTAGTACCTCAGGCTACACTAAGCACCTCTCCTTAGAGCAGGCGTGAATCCACTTTGCAGGGAGCCTGTTCCCTGGGGAGTTCTTGTGGTCCTGGCTGCTCCAGTGCCACAAATCCTGTGCTCAGTAACTTGCACTGTGCCTTGCTGTTTCTGTGTCTCCGGTGTGTGGAGGCTGCCTTGGCTCTGCTTAATTATCAGTAGCCCTACAGATATCAGCACTGAAGTTTAGATGTCTGCTCTAGGACATGTGTATCTCTCTGGGGTTCATACATAGTTCTTTGGCCTGACTGCACTTGCCAAAAACACATAGCCTCTCCACAGTGAAGACATCCCACAAGAAGGAATTTCTAGAGCAGAAGTGCTGACCAAAGACGACTCTGGGCTGAGGCAAAGCAAAGGGCTCTGCAAAAGTGCCATAGTACAAAAGGCTATGCTGGAAACAGAAGCAAAGCTCCTAGATGTGAGATGGTGACTCTATTTTTACACCCGAGGCAGAGCTGCAGCCAAAACTAACATAGTGCATATTGTCTGCTACTGCACTCTGATAAGCACCCATGAGCAAACTGGCAGGCTCTGGGAAACCACTGAGAGCACCCAGCACCCCATGCACGTATGAGGTCTGACCTGGAGAAGAATTACAGGGTGACTGAGCCTCAGCAGATGTGGTGGAAGCACACAGAGACCCAGATAGGCAGCCACATCGAAACACAAACTCAACAGCCAGCTGAAAACCACTGCTGGGACTTGCCAACAAGTATGGTGTGCTGTAGTTCCACAAGTGCCCATGGGGATTTCAAAGAGTTGGGTTATTACAAGCTATGCTGCAGCAGACAGCCTCCTTCCACTTGCTCTAGAAGCTCACTCACATAGACACTACCTTTGCCATTTGCTACATAATATTCACATGGTTTCTTCACTGCTCCTAAGATCGTGTCCTTCCTCCTTCCAAACCCTGTCCCCACACTGAAAATATTGATGCCTTTAACTTCTGATTAAGAGTACATATTATGGCTTCATCCTCCTGACCCAAGCCAATACAAGATTTCCAAGAGGACTGTGGCTGTGTATAAGTGAGAGGAATGGGCAGGACTCAGCCCTTACATGGCAGCCCCCTCAGTCTGATCTGCTGGTGGTGAAGCCCTTTGCATAGCAGCTGTGGGGTGAACAGCCACCAGGAGACTTTGCTGCCTCAGGAACAGGAAAGAATCCTTCCTTGGTGAATGCTGGCTTGGAACAGGAGGTGGAGAAAGGAGAGCAAAGCCAGAATCCTCCCTGCCCTCCTCTACACAGCCAGCTGAGGGTACAGAGGGGATATGCATCTGTTCTTTCCCAAGCCAAATCACCTCATGTGATGAATTATGCAAAATTATTAATCTGTATTAATTTTGATGTCCAGGTGAAGATTGTTAATAACTATGAAAACTGTTTGTTAGCATTAAATTTCACAAGAAAACTTGTTCACAGGGTTCAAAAGGCAGGGTTTGGAAATTTATGCACACAGGGAACAGCCAAAACTCAAGAGCTTATTTCTTAAAGTGGCAAACACAAACATTATACTGGAAGAGAAGGTTCTCGTGGTTAATTATACTGCTTGTGGTTAATTATACTGCTTATCCACTAGGGGACACAGGAAGCCCCTTTCTGCTTATGGCAGAAGGCAATTAGTGAATTCCAAGAGGCTTTAAGTATTTACTCACAAAACAGTACCAGGCAGTACCCAAAGCAGGTGCAGGGGTTGCTGTCAGTGGTCTCAAAGCTGTTAGAGGCTTTGGAGTTTCCCAGGCTCTTTTCTCAGGAAGCTGGGAGTCTATAGCACAGTCTCTGACCTGGCCCCTCTTGATTCCCCATTCAGCAGCAGCCTTGCAGAGGGGCAGGCAGGATGCAATGCCATGTGCAGTCTGGGCACAATGTCAGGCTGGCTGTGCAGGCTGATAGAGCCTGCAGGCATTTAGAGCCTGTCCCTGGTGAACTCGAGGCAGTGGAGTTTCCAGGCAGTTCAGGATGCAATGAGGCAGCAGCAGCAGCACTGTGCTACCTGCTCATCCCTTTTCATCAATACAGCCTGAGACTAATGGGCCCCGGGACACAGATTACCCAATCAGAATGGCACTTTGCCAAGCTTGACATATTAGGTGAGGCCAGAGCTTTCCTTTTCCTTTCCTGTGGTTGCTTCCCCCAGCACAGAAGGAAGGGGAGCAGGGGAACATGTCTGGGCAAGCCAGAGTCCTTAGACTCAGTGGCTCCAGGTTCTTTGTCCTCTTTCCCACGGTTGCTTCTCCCCACAGCAGAAGTCAGGGGAAAGCAGAAAAACATGTCCGGGCAAGCTGGAAGAGTTTTTCAAGCTCGGAGTACCTGAGCCACAGTATCTGCTCACTGTCTTAATGATTCAGCAATGTGTCTGGGTATNTTCCCACGGTTGCTTCTCCCCACAGCAGAAGTCAGGGGAAAGCAGAAAAACATGTCCGGGCAAGCCAGGGCCTGGATAAGCCCATTTTAGGCCTAAGCAGATCACAACAACTCAATATGGTGTCTGACCACTAGGTGAGGAACACAGTTCACAAGAGATCCTGTCCTCACTAGAGCTCTCCAGAGCTGGAAGAGTTTTTCAAGCTCGGAGTACTTGAGCCACAGTACCTGCTCACTGTCTTAATGATTCAGCAATGTGTCTGTTTGGGTACTTTCACCTCTGGGTGAAGGGAAACCTGTCCGAGGGGTGGTGTCTGCTGAAGGTCCTGGTCATACCTACTGGGTAATGCAGGAGAATGGTGAAATCCAGTCTATTCCACAGAGGAATCTAACCTTAGCTGAGAGAGTTTAAATTCAGAGTGTATCATACAAGCTGTTAGGAGTTTTCTGTTCTAGGTACCATCGGCGTCCAACAGTGAAAGAACCTACGAGAGAATCTACAGTACATGAGCACGAACACAATGTCACCTGGGAGTCCCTGTTCTCGTCTCATCTGTGAGGAGACAAACTGTTCTGAGCTTTTGAATCACCTACATCTGAGATAGCCGGAGTGAAGAGTGAACTGAACTTGTGATATTCATTAGTGTAAATACTGTTTTAGATTAGATCAGATAGTTCTCAGCAATCCTCTGAGTGAAGTAGACAGAGGTGGATTGTGCTAGTTTGAGCCTAGCTGGGATGTTTTGGTGAGAAGGACTAGATGACAGGCTGTGAAATGAAAACAATGGTGATGTCTACTTCACTCATGGTCTTGCTGAGATGTGTAAAAAAGGAAAGAAAAGCATAGATAAGGTGACTCAGCACTTCGCTCTTGGCACTTGTCCTGCTGGGGAGCTCCGGGCTGCTGGCTGAACTCCATCTTACGCTTTAACCTCACCCTCCATTTTCTTTGGCTGATTTGCCTTTGCTTCTTAACCCCCCTGGACAAGCCTCCATTATTCCTTGGGACTGGGGTAAGGTTGAGAGGGGTAGGGGGAAGGTGAGGGGGTGGTTGAGAGCCCCTCCTGGGGACTCAGGTTTCTGGGAGGGCTGTTGTGTTTCTGTATTCCCTTTTACCTTGTCTATTTCTGTCTATAACTGTATATACTGTAACTATCTGCTTGTACATTGTGCCAGCTGTAAATATAAGCTTCATTCATATTTCCAGAGCCAGCTGAGTCCAGTCTGGGTGATTTCTAAAGTGGGGGGGGACATGGGACACCCAAACCACCACACTCTCATACTCCATTTCGGACAGCGACATGCCAAGCATAGCAAGGGAGTTTTTGCACTCATGACCACAGTAAAGCATTGCCAATGTTTCCACTGACACTAAATCTGGTGACAATCAACAGCTACATCCAAAAGGAACCGGTTTTACTTTAATTAAAATCAACTACAGGATGTCTTCTGCAAGTCCTTCTGTAAAGCCAATGAGTGTGGGTGGTCATCGCTTCCATGCAGTGACCCTGCAAGCTCACCAAGATGATATTTACAGTGAGGGTGGTGAGACACTGGCACAGGTTGCCCAGGGAGGCTGTGGATGCTTCCTCCCTGGGGGCGTTTAAGGCCAGGCTGGATGAGGCCTTGAGCAGCCTGCTCTAGTGGGAGGTGTCCCTGCCTATGGCAGGGGGTTGGAGCTGGATGATCCTTGAGGTCCCTTCCAACCTAAACCATTCTATGATTCTATCATTCTATGATATCTCTGGGGCTTTTCCTTTTGTGTGAACAGAGGACCAGGATCCACATTTGTGTTTCCACAGAAGAGAAACAGCCTGGAGTTAGAATTTCAGAGATGAAAATGGCCTGCAAACCCATGTGAGCTATCAATAGCCTTTGATTAGAATTCTCACATTCATACTGCCTTGACTTTCCATTTCAGATAGAGAGGAGAGCACTTGATTCTCAATCCAATTCTTTTTCAAGAGAGAAGACTCTTTTCCTTTCCAAAAGCAACAAAAGGCAATAAATTTTGTTTCAACGTTTTGTATGACTAGAAGAGGGCTGTAATTCCTGGGCAAATGAAAATAATATATCACAGTGCTGCCTTTGTATTTCTCTTTTATGCTGCAAGTTCTTTGCTTTACTCTTCAACTGGCTATTAGCAAAGGGAGTGAAGAGAGCTACAAATATAGTATTCAGACCTCTATATGTGAAAGCATAAATCAGTGGCTACTGGTTTATTTGCCTGACAACAAGCCTCTAGTTCCAGCTAAGTGCCCAGAGCAGCCTAATGACCTCCACATTGCTATTCAGAAAGATGCAGGCCTGTGTGAAATCCTCCACTGCATCTCCTCTCCAGCCCCTGTCCTTGATACCCAAATGTCTCAGACTTTCTTTGTTCAAGGAACCTAAATCGATCCCACTGATGCTTCTGCTTCCAAGCCACAATATGTGTCAGTATGCAACACTGTTTCATATTTGATATATGAATGGACAGAAAAATAGGCGAAGGGAGAGCAATGGATATTGTCTACCTTGACTTCAGCAAAGCTTTTGATACTGTCTCCTGTAGCATTCTCATGGGTAAACTAAGCTGCTCAAAGCCAGGTTGGATGAGGCTGTGACCGGACCAGCCTGATCTAGGGTAGGGTGTCCCTGCCCATGGCAGAGGGGTTGGAACTAGATGATCCTTGTGGTCCCTTCCAACCCTGACTGATTCATAGAATTATAGAATCAACCATGTTGGAAGAGACCTCCAAGATCATCCAGTCCAACCTAGCACTCAGCCCTATCCAATCAACCAGACCATGGCACTAAGTGCCCCAGCCAGGCTTGGCTTCAACACCTCCAGGGACAGTGACTCCACCCCCTCCCTGGGCAGCCCATTCCAATGCCAATCACTCTCTCTGCCAACAACTTCCTCCTAACATCCAGCCTATACTTCCCTCGGCACAACTTGAGACTGTGTCCCCTTGTTCTGTTGCTGGTTGCCTGGCAGAAGAGTCCAACCCCACCTGGCTACAGCCTCCCTTCAGGTAGTTGTAGACAGCAATGAGGTCTGCCCTGAGCCTCCTTTTCTCCAGGCTAAACAAATCTTGTCTGTACGAGACCTTGTCAATAGTCCTTCCCCAGCCTCCCTGTGGGCCCCCTTCAGACACTGGAAGGCCACTCTAAGGACTCCTCAAATCCTTTGTATAAGATCCACATGACTTACAGCTACCCTACAGCAAAAAAAGTCTGTCACTTTTATTTCATGCTGTGTATCCCTCACACTTGAAGAGCCAATAAGCTGTGCTCAGGCAAATGGCCTCTTTTAGGCTATACTTGTAATTTTATTAGGAAAACACAATTATAGAAGTGCCCATTTAAATTCAGAGATACTAACAGGTCACTAAAAAGCCTGTCTGACACCAGAAAATTACATGGTGAGTGTTTCTCTGAATAAAGCAGATTATTACAGACAAATGAATGATTTATGCTGACTTGGAACCCTGGTAGCAGTGCTTTCACAGTCTGTGCTTTCTGTGTCAAATGTTGCCTGGGTTTTAGAGTCCTATAGTTCTAGGACACTTGCATTCTCAGAACCATCCTTTTGGAATGTGCATGATCCAATAACTAAGATAAACATTCCTGATTGAAAGACAGCTCAGTGAGGACTGAAAAATGACAATCGTTAGTGGTGCTAAAGAGTTTCATGGATTTGGACTTAGTATTGGCTCTGGCACACAGTTACTCAGGGATACTACATTGTGTTGACAACTGAAACCCACTTCAGATTAACTTATGCATAAGTTAACATCTATGCAAACATGCACTTATAAATTGTAGAATTGTTTAGCCTGGAAAACACCTTTACAATCATTTAATCCAACCATTAACCTGACACTACCAAGTCCACTGCTAAACCACGTCCCTCAGCACAGCTACACAGCTTTTAAACTTCTCCAGAGATGATCATTCAACTACTGGGGACAGAGTGGCTGAGAGCAGCCAGGAAGAAAGGCACCTGGGGGTGCTGGTAGAGAGTAGCTNGTCTCTTCCAATCTGGTTTGTTCTATGGTCTTTTAAACTTCTCCAGAGATGATGATTCAACTACTGCCCCATGCAGCACGTGCACTCACACAACCTTGAAGTATTTACTACGTTGCAGTTTGTGGATGTTGTTGCTTTATCACAGAATTTCTTAGATTGCAAAAGCCCTTAAAGTTCATCCAGTCCAATCATTAGCTTCACACTGACAAGTCCTTGACTAAACCAAACCCCTCAGCACAACATCTCATCACTATCAATTGCTACGGTTGAAAAGGACCACGAAGATCATCCAGTCCAACCTTCATCCCAGCAGCCTTCATCACCAGACCATAGCCTCAAGCACCACAGCCACTCTCCTTTTAAACATCTCCAGGGTGTTATCCCCAGAAGCATGAAGACATCACATCTCTTCTGTTTGTTTGGGTTTTTTTTCCAAAGAACTTACTTTTAAACCTAAAGACATATTCTTTGTATTTATTTAGTGCTCTCCTTCTGACAGACATAAAGCATTTGCCTGTCTTGACAAGAGATATATCCTTACTAACTCCAGAGGTGTCTTCCCTATGCTCTAAAAGGCTAGTTGTTAGCAATAAAGCATCGAGGTCTCAGTGAATTATAGACAGTAATCTGCTACTCCAAAGTCATATTGCTCTATAAAGTGGAACAGACAATTCTTGACAGATGCCAGGAAAAGCAAGGAAAAAAAAGTCTATTAAAAGAATATATTTAAAATTAGAGGTTATCTTTGAGAAGAACAATTGTGATTACAGTAATTATACTGTAACTGCAAACCATGTCATTTAGTAATGTTATTGCCTGCCTTCAAGTGAGATGTTGCTGACACCAGAGAAACATAGAATCATTTAGGTTGGAAAAGATCTTTAAAGACCATGAGATGATCTGGTAAGAGAAAATTCTGTATATCAGAACAGAATTTCACCAACAGAGCATGACTGTTTCTCAGATTTACAGAGACAATTTAAGTCATTAAAAACCTTCACTGTGAGGAGTGATATCACAGCATCACAGTCTCACAGTATCATCAGGGTTGGAAGAGACCTCACAGATCATCAAGTCCAACCTGTTACCACAGAGCTCAAGGCCAGACCATGGCACCAAGTGCCACGTCCAATCCTGCCTTGAACAGCTCCAGGGAT
>WAAF01009245.1:0-11517 GCA_013400475.1 Tricholaema leucomelas | reverse complement strand
GGGTATCAATCAGCACCCCCAGATCCCTCTCTGGCTGCTCTCCAGCCACTCCGACCCCAGCCTGTATATCTGCATGGGGTTGTTGTGGCCAAAGTGCAGCCCCTGGCACTTGGAGCCATTGAATGCCATCCCCTTGGACTCTGCCCATCTGTCCAGGCGGTCGAGGTCCCGCCGCAGAGCCCTTCTGCCCTCCAGCCCAGCAACATCTGCCCCCAGCAGATAACCTTGAAATAGAAAAGATCTGGGTGATTTGACAGCTGTAGCAGGACGCAATGTGACCAAGATTCCCCAGCAGTGAGGTTAACATATTTTAATGGCACTACAATAGTTGATCAAGGAGATGCACAGAGGGAGGATACTCAGGGTCCTTATGTGTGTCATAATACACTGATGGAGTCTCAAGAGTATCACAGTCTCACAGTATCACCAAGGTTTGAAGAGACCTCACAGATCATCAAGTCCAACCCGTTACCACAGAGCTCAAGGCCAGACCATGGCACCAAGTGCCACGTCCAATCCTGCCTTGAACAGCTCCAGGGACGGCGACTCCACCACCTCCCTGGGCAGCCCATTCCAGTAGCCAATGACTCTCTCAGTGAAGAACTTTCTCCTCACCTCAAGCCTAAATTTCCCCTGGCATAGCTTGAGGCTGTGTCCTCTTGTTCTGGTGCTGGCATGCTACAGCCATTTTACTTTAGCTTAAGTGAAGTCCAGTAGCTTAAAGTCAACTGAGTTTCTTGTATCACTTAACATCATTTTTGCCTTATACCCTGATAATTCTTCACTCCCACTTGCTTTATGAACAACGTAATTACAGCTTGGTTTGTATTGTATCTAATGCTTTGTGTCATAGAGAGCACTGTTCTGGTACTAGTTTATATTTCCCAGAGACTCAAATATGGGTAATAAAACCAATCGTAATTTATAGGATACTTTTCCAGCTTTCCCCCCTTTTTCAAAGAAAGGGAATTAGATGTGGAGAGGAAATGGTAAAGCAGACCCAAATAAATAGTCTCACTTGGATTTGGAAGTTAAAAGAGAAAACTTTACCAATAAATAAAAGGGGTCACAAAGAGGTTTAGGGAAGGGAAAGCAAAATACAAAATACATATATACAACCAGGTTGATGTCAGTGGTTTTGTCTGCCTCGTGGATTGATGGCCACATGGTAAAACAAAGAACAGCAGCAACAGGAGCATGATGCTGCCAGGCAGGGAGGCAGGGCAAGAGAGAGAAAGATACAGGAAGTTCCTCTGGTTTTATAGGGGGCTAGACTGGAAGTAGGAGTGGGCTAACCACTACTAGTTCTTTACAGAGAGGGTGGTAAGACACTGGCACAGGTTGCCCAGGGAGGTTGTGGATGCTTCCTCCCTGGAGGCGTTTAAGGCCAGGCTGGATGAGGCCTTGAGCAGCCTGCTCTAGTGGGAGATGTCCCTGCCTATGGCAGGGGGTTGGAGCTGGATGATCCTTGAGGTCCCTTCCAACCTAAACCATTCTATGATTCTATGATTCTACACCTGGAGTAAGGCTCAGACCCACCCCTGGGGAGGAGTCAGGAGGACCTGGAGTCAGGGTCAAGACTACTCCCTCAGGAAGGTTAACCCTTTACAAGCACAAACGACAGAGACATTTTCTTAGTAAAGCATGAGAGAAGTTACAGATGTCCTGCATGATGCCTCAGCCCCGTGGTTTCTGAGAGAACAATCCAAGTGTAGTGAGGCTGTTTGGTTAAACCCTTATGTTCAGAGAAAGCATCTGACAGCTGGGGGCTTCAGCTTGAGCTTGGAAAGAGTTGGAAAATAAGGTAAGTTTTCTAGAGGGAAATTATTATAGCAACCATTACTTAGATGTCATAATCATGTGTATTCCACATGTGAGGCTGGGAGAATAAAGTTTCAAGTCTTCAGTGTCTAACTTTCATTGGGCTCCTCAGGTCTCTCTGAAAAAGCTCTTCCTTTATGAAGGCTGTGGCTGCAATGCTGTTTCTAAAGCCCTCAACAAGGTCAGGGTTCCACACTGGCTGTTACTCTAACACGAATACCCAGTTTCAGCCACAGGCGAGAGGAGCTGCAAAGATTACTGTGAAGTTGTGTCTTGCCTTAAGTAAGAGGCTGGCCCAGATAGCCCAAATGGACCCTTGTGGCCTCATGAAACACTCCAACCTCCCATGCCAAAGCTATTATAATTGGAAGAAAACAAAACTTTTGCAAAATCAAACCTTTTGGATCCATGCACATACCTAAAGGCTCTGCCAGATCCAGATTTTTTTGCCTTGTTATTTTAAAATCAGACTTTTGTTGGCTGGAATGCTTAGTAATTGTGGTTGTTTTGCTTTCCTATTGTGATGGTTTTGGGTATCCCCTGCNCCTAATCTTTGTTTTGCCTTTCTTCTTTACACATCCCAGCAAGACTGTGAGGGAAGTAGACCTCACCATTGTTTTCATTTCACAGCCTATCATCTAGTTCTTCTCACCAAAACATGCTGGCTAGGCTCAAACTAGCACACCCATAGAAGTACAGGACAGCTAGCAATTGGGCATGTCACTGGAAGAGTTCACTGGGCCAATTGGAATCATTATCCAAGTCTTATTAAACTCCTTGATGCAGAAGTAGCATATCCCAGGGCTGCAGATCGGCAAGGGGGTCTCTTCTATCACAGCTAAACAGCTCACTCTTGGTTCTCTTTTACCCAGTCTATCTCACATAGACCCAGGCTCTGTCCTAGCAGAACGTGACAAGCTGACAAGAGCTGTGGTACCAAAGGGACTTGAATTCTTCTCCAACACCCAAGGCAAAGGGCCTCTTTGGGAGCTCAGTGCTGGACTAACTCTGTGATGATGGAGGAAAAAGGCTGATAAAAAAGAATTGACTCAAGATCGACTTTTAACTGTCTTCATTGGCCAACATTTTTTTTATCAGCCAGCCATGAAGCAGGGTATTTTTCAGGAAGGACATGGCAATAGACTTCTGAAGCTGCTTCAGCTACCTCCCCATTTCCCATTCTCAAATCCCAGGCATCTAAAGGATCTCCAGCCCTGCCACATGCATTAGCCATAGGTTATGGCTAATGCAGTGAGCATTAAGAACAACTGGAAGAACTGGAGCTCTCTATCTGTGCTAGTTTGAAGTTTGAAGCTAGCTAGAATGTCTTGGTGAGAAGAACTAGATTGCAGGCTGCGAAAGACAAACAAGGGTGATGTTTACTTCACTCATATGCTTGCTGAGAAGTATAAGAACACGAATCCAAACATAGATAAGGCACTACTTCTTCTTGGGACATTGCCTCAGCTACACTTCTCTCTAGCCTCTCTGCCGTCTCTCTGATTAATCCACTTTGCTTCCTAACCCCCTGGCTGAACCTCCATTCTTCCTTGGGACTGGGGTAAGGTGGAAGGGCAGTTGGGAGCCCCTCCTGGGGACTCAGGTTTCTGGGAGGGCTGTTGTGTTTCTGTATTACCTTTTACCTTGTCTATTTCTGTCTATAACTGTATCTACTGTAAATCTCTGCTTGTACATTGTGCCAGCTGTAAATACAAGCTTCATTGAATTTCCAGAGCTGGCTGAGTCTAGTCTGGGTGATTTCTAATGTGTGGGGGGCCAGGGAACACCCAAACCACCACACTATCCTTGGTAGGAACAAGAGCTATGGTCTCACACATAAATGCTAATAGGTTAAAAATACAAATGTAAGGTTTGCCATGGAACTGTACTGCACACAGTTAACTACTTATGAACACACAAATCTCCAAGCTCCCCCAACAGATTCACATGGTATTGTTACATCATGTGCCCAAGAGCAATTTGGTAGTGTATGAATCCTAGTTGTGAGATGCCTTTTTGACTTTAGTCTCACAAGTGAATTATTAACTTTCAAACCTTTGCCATTGTTGTATGATGAAAGCATTAAACACAGAACTTGCATTACTCCAACTGAAAAACCCCAAATGTCTTGTTTTGGGCTTCACTCACAGTATGGTTGGACTTTCACAGTATGGTTGGACTTTTGGACTTCCTGTCTTCACTGAAGAACACAAACCTGAGTTTGAAAAAAACCAAACATCTTGTTTTTGGCTTTGTGCTAGTTTGAGCCTAGCTAGCATGTTTTGGTGAGAAGAACTAGATGATAGGCTGTAAAATGAAAACAATGGTGAGGTCTACTTCCCTCACAGTCTTGCTGAGATGTATACAAAAGAAGAAAGGCAAAACAAAGATTAGGGCACTTGCTTCTTCTCCTCGCTGGGGAGCTTTGCCTGCTGGGGAGAAGTGAGGCTGCTGGCTGGACTCCATCTTGCTTTCTAACCTCACCCTCCTTTGCTTGGCTGCTTCACCTTGCTTTTTAACCCTTTTGGCCGAACCTCCATTCTTCCTTGGGACTGGGGTAAGGTTGAGAGGGGTAGGGGGAAGGTGAGGGGTGGTTGAGAGCCCCTCCTGGGGACTCAGGTTTCTGGGAGGGGAATTGTGTTTGTATTACCTTTTTTACCTTGTATATTTCTGTCTATAACTGTATATACTGTAAATATCTGCTTGTAAATTGTGCCAGCTGTAAATATAAGCTTCATTCAAATTTCCAGAGCCGACTGAGTCTAGTCTGGGTGATTTCTAAAAGTGTGGGGGGGTGGGGGAAACCCAAACCATCACAGGCTTCACTCACAGTATAGTTGGATGCTGGGGTTTGGACAGAATTAAGAAGGCTGAAGTGAAGAATAAAAGAGTAATGCTAAAGTCATTGTGATAAGGGGCATGGCTGCAGGGAAGCAGCCTTGTGAAGGCTAGCAGAGAAGATGTGAAAGTTAGCTGCTATCTGTAGCTGAGCTGTGCGAGGGGGCCTGGAAGAGGGGCAAGCTGGTCAGCCCTGGGAACAGCTGAATATTTCTGTTACAGAACCTATCAAAAGTACACACATCTGTATTGAAGCCACTNCACAGCTTGAGGCTGTGTCCTCTTGTTCTGGTGCTGGCCGCCTGAGAGAAGAGAGCAACCTCCTCCTGGCCACAACCACCCCTCAGGTAGTTGTAGACAGCAATAAGGTCTGCCCTGAGCCTCCTCTTCTCCAGGCTAAACAATCCCAGCTCCCTCAGCCTCTCCTCGTAGGGCTGTGCTCGAGGCCTCTCCCCAGCCTCGTTGCCCTTCTCTGGACATGTTCAAGCATCTCAATGTCCCTTCTAAACTGGGGGGCCCAGAACTGAACACAGTACTCAAGGTGTAAGTAACACTCTTAGTTTCAATAAATGGATTGACCCTCTCTGTATCATGCTGGTATAAACTCCTGTCTTTCCGGTCTCGCACACGGACTTTGAGGAACCCAGCAGCTGGGCTTCTGGGTGTCTTCACTGCAGAACACCAAACCAAGTCTGAACAACCCCAAACGTCTTTTTTTGGGCTTCGCTCACAGTATGGTTGGACTTCCTGTCTTTACTGCAGAACACAAAACCAAGTCTGAACAACCCCAAACATCTTTTTTTGGGCTTCGCTCACAGTATGGTTGGACTTCCTGTCTTTACTGCAGAACACAAAACCAAGTCTTGCTTTTCCTGTTGAAGCACAGGAAATCTGTACTTGTACAGGTAAAGCACTGTTTATGTGGGGGGTTGCTGTGGACAAGATCTTCTACATCACACCAGACTATCATGCTATAGGTAAGATAAAATATTAGGTTATTTACAAAGTTATACTGCCAGTCACAATGTCTGAGGGAGAAAAAGTTAGGATAAAATAAGTATAAAGTAAGCCTACAATCATGCAACTAACATAAGAAGGGCATGGAACTGTTAGAGAGGGTCCAGAGGAGGGCCATGAAGATGATCAAGAAGGCTGGAGCATCTCTACTATGAAAAAATGCTGAGAGAGTTGGGGTTGTGATATGGGAAAAGGGCTAGAGAACGCAGAGTGTAGGAGCCTAGTTAACTCATTAACTGTGTGAGCACTGATATAAAGCATCATCAGTCAGATAAACACAAAGGAGGTGGGTTAAGCTTGAGAGGGTCTTGAAACACTCTTATGGAGATGAAGAATTCTGTATTCAAAGATGAGAACATTGGAGACTCCAGCCAAGAATGTGACCCACAACTGGTGCCAGGTGAATGAAAGGTAAAGAGGTCAGACTGAGGAAGACATTGGCCTTCCTCCTAAAGACCCCAAAAGATGACTACCAGGTGGCAATGAGCATGCATGAAGAGGTGGGACAGTATGGAAATGAGTCCCAGGAACTGATTGTAAGAACTCCACCTATTCCCAGAACCAACTGTAATAACCCTACCCCTGTTCTGAACAGGTATGATTTTGCAGCATAAATATTTTAGCTGAACAAGGTGAAGGTGTGCAAAGGCTTTGGAGGAGGACTTCCCCTTGTCACCCAGCACCAATGATGAAACATATCTTTCCTGATAACACTCTGCCTGTTGTGAAGTCTCATTTTCCATAAGTCAGTTGTTCAGCCTGAAGAAAAGAAGACTCTGGGGACACATCATAAGCAGCATTCCAGTATTTGAAGGGAGCCTAATGGAGAGATGGAGAGGGACTTGTTACAAAGGTATGACAGGACAAGGGATAACAGCTTCAAATGGAAGAAGCTGGATTTAAGCTAGACGTTAGGAAGAAATTCTTCACCATAAGAGTGGTGAGGCACTGGAACAGGTTGCCTAGAGAAGTTGTGGAAGCACCAAGCCTGGAAGTAAGTTCTTCACAGAGAGTGATTGGCATTGGAATGGGCTGCCCAGGGAGGTGGTGGAGTTGCCATCCCTGGACGTGCTCAAGGAAAGTCTGGATGGGGCACTTAGTGCCGTGGTCTGGTTGATTGGCTAGGGCTGGGTGCTAGGTTGGACTGAATGATCTTGGAGGTCTCTTCCAACCTGCTTGATTCTATGATTCTAAGTACTCAAAGCCATGTTGGATGGGGCCTTGAGCAACTTGGTCTCATAGGACATGTCGCTGCCCATGGCACTAGGGCTGGAACTGGAATGTTTTTAAGGTTCCTACCAAACCAAACCATTCTGTGATTCTTTGAACCACTTGTCAGTGACAAAGATCTAAGTGTCACCTAAGTAGCATATGATCTTTTGCGTAGTTCTGCGATTCACACGGAAGTCAAACCTTTCACTCATTATCAGAAAGGGAGAAAACTGAGCCTTTCTAATGCTGCTACCCTAAAGAAGGTTGATATTTGACCACAGTATGATTCTCAATTAATAGAAGAGTTGTTTTTCCTGAGATACTGCTCTCAACAGTTATCTGTAGAACATACCTGGTTAGAAAAAGACTGAATCAGGCACTTAGTGCCAAGGTCTAGTTGATTGGACAAGGCTGGGTGATAGGTTGGACTGGATGTCTTAGAGGTCTCTTTCAATCTCGTTGATTCTATGATTCTATGAAACACAAGTTGGGGGAGAAAGAGTGTTGTTTGTAGTGTAGTTATTTAACAATTTACACAGTAGCCATCACTTTAGATTTCCCAGCAGGACAAGCAGGAGTTTTCAAGTTACATCTGCCTGGCCTTTTGCAGCTTATGGAAAATAAAAGTTGAAAACCAAATTTAATAAATACATTTTTAAAACTGCACATTTCTCTCAGTTGTAGAAGCAAGACACCAAATTAAGCAGAAGTGTGACACCAAATGAAGCAGCAGTGTCAATCTGCTGGAGGGTAGGAATGGCCTGCAGAGGGATTTGGACAGGCTGGAGCCATGGGCTGAGGCCAATTGCATGAGGCTTAACAAGGCCAAGTGCCAGGTCACACATTTTGGCCACAACAACCCCCAACAGCCCTACAGGCTGGGGGAGGAGTGGCTGGAGAGGTGCCTGGTGGAAAAGGACCTGGTGTTGTTGGTGGCCAGCTGGCTAAACATGAGCCAGCAGTGTACCCAGGTGGCCAAGAAGGCCAACAGCATCTTGGCCTGTATCAGCAATGGTGTGACCAGCAGGAGTAGGGAGGTGATCATGTCCCTGTACTCAGCACTGGGAGACCACTCCTCAAGCACTGTGTCCAGCTTTAGTCACCACAGTATAGGAGGGACTTTGAGGTGCTGGAGCAGGTGCAGAGAAGGATGATGACACTGAGAAGAGGTCTGGCAAACATGACCTATGAGGAGCAGCTGNTGGGCTGGATGATGCTGGTGGTCCTTTGCAACTGCAGCGATTCCTAGTGATGAGATGTGCTGAGGGATTTGGTTCAGCCAAGTATTTGAGGGTCAATAAACTTGAGGGTCTTTTCCAATCTAGGAAATTCTGTGACCCTGTGATTCTGTATAAGGCAAGAGTAGGGATGCTGGTTACAGAAGATAGGTGTCTGCAAGTACATGAAAGGAAATATTACACCTGATCATCTTTGATTTTACCTTTGAATTCATTATGGGACCAGGAATGTCTTGCAGCAGCTTAAGCAGGTGAAGAGAGGGGCAGGAGGAGAGCTACCAGCACTGATGTACCTTGTTTCTGTAAAGAGCATGCTTTCTCCTGGGCCCTCAAGACAGGGGACTGAGGAAAATAGCAATGGCTTCATGTTCTCTAGACTCACTACCATCAGAGGGATTAGATTAATCCTTTAGAGTTTGAGGATGGAAGGGGAGGAGAAAGGCTTCTTTCCAGATACATGCTCAGCTATAGCTCTCAACTGAGACCAAGTTGTCTCTAACTTCTATTTAATTTTTGGAAGAATCATTTAAAGAATAAAGAATTTAAAGCATAAAGAATTGACATCAACATAGCAACCTTACAAGGCAGGTTTCAGCTGATACCTTATATGTTGGAGCTATCACACAACTCATTAGCTGTCAAGTAGCTCACATCACCT
This sequence comes from Tricholaema leucomelas, assembly GCA_013400475.1. NCBI lineage: Eukaryota > Metazoa > Chordata > Aves > Piciformes > Lybiidae > Tricholaema lacrymosa > Tricholaema leucomelas. The sequence goes on along the minus strand of WAAF01009245.1, from coordinate 2,733 downwards.
TTCAACTCATTTTCCCTGTTATTTTAACCTCTTCTAGCGAGAGAGAGAGGGGTTCATTTTATGTATGTTTCATATTTACAGCTCCTCAAGCAGCTTGTAAATAAACTCCATCTGTTAGGCCTATTTCTATTTGTTTGGCTGAGCTATGGCATTGTTTCTGCTCATGCTTTGGATTACTCAAACTTCTGAAGTGAGCAGCATCATTAGTCCCAGCCAACAAACACTGCTGCAAGCGCTGTGCTCTGGCGTTGGCAGAGCTGTGCAGATTGAGTAGTGAATCTAGCTATGGTTACAAGGTTAAGGACCTGGTACAATACCATGAACAGAGGCTGCAGCCACGTGGACTTAACAGGCAGCTAAGCTACAGGCAGTGCCAGTCTCAGCATTGGCACTGGGCAATCAGGAAGTTAAAGGCACCAGAAGAAAATTGGTGGCTTTCAGCTTTTCTAGAAGATTGGATGCACCATGTCTGTGCATTTCTTAGGCAAGTCAGAATCACCTCTCTGGAAGAGCTATATGCATGTCCAGACAAGGGCAGTGAAGCTGGTGAGAAGCCTGGAACACAAGCCCTGTGAGGAGAGGCTGAGGGAGCTGGGGGTGTGCAGCCTGCAGAAGAGGAGGCTCAGGGCAGACCTCATTGCTGTCTACAACTACCTGAAGGGAGGTTGTAGCCAGGTGGGGTTGGTCTCTTGTCGCAGGCAACCAGCAACAGAACAAGGGACACAGTCTCAAGTTGTGGTGGGGGAGGTCTACGCTGGATGTTAGGAAGAAGTTGTTGCCAGAGAGAGATTGACATTGGAATGGGCTGCCCAGGGAGGTAGTGGAGTCACCATCCCTGAAGGTGTTCAAGAAAAGCCTGGATGAGGCACTTAGTGCCATGGTCTCGTTGATTGGATAGAGCTGGGTGCCAGGTTGGACTGGATGAGCTTGGAGGTCTCTTCCAAGATGGTTGATTCTATGATTCTATGCCACAGCTCTGCTAAATCTGAAGTTACTTGCAACCATTTTGATGGTCAAATTCAAGGAGACCAACTTACTCCCTTAAAGCAATATGCAAGAATTCTCCTGGCATGTAGACTTTCCTCTCAACAGGACTACATTTGTAAGAAAAAACAAAGCAGGGAAGGTATCCTCCCTTTCATTTCTCTGCTAGGCATGTTCTTAATTACAGAATCAGATGTAATAACTCAAGAAATAATTCAAGACTGCTAAAAAAAACCTTTTTCACATTCCTCTTTATTTTCTTTCCCTCCCAAAGGAACGATTTCTTTCCCCTCTTTCACACCTCTGAGTAGTTTTCCACAGAAACCCAATAACCAAATTTCCACTTCGTACCACAGGCTCTGACTCGGTGTTCAATGTCATGATCTTTTGATTTTTACAGTCCACAGCTCTTAACTTGTGTACCAAATTGTTCTTGGGCACATGATGTAAAAATACCATGTGAATCTGTTGGGGGAGTACAGTTCCATGGCAAGCCTTACATTTGCGTTTTTAACCTATTAGCATTTATGTGTGAGACCATAGCTCTTGTTCCTACCAACATAGTGTGGTAGTTTGGGTGTTCCCTGCCCCCCACACTTTAGAAATCACCCAGACTAGACTCAGCCAGCTCTGGAAATTGAATGAAGCTTATATTTACAGCTGGCACAATGTACAAGCAGATAGTTACAGTATACACAGCTATAGACAGAAATAGACAAGGGAAAAGGTAATACAGAAACACAACAGCCCTCCCAGAAACCTGAGTCCCCAGGAGGGGCTCTCAACCGCCCCTTCACCTTCCCCCTACCCCTCTCAACCTTACCCCAGTCCCAAGGAAGAATGGAGGCTCGGCCAAGAGGATTAAGAAGCAAAGGTGAATCAGCAAAGCAAATGGAGGGTGAGGTTAGAAAGCAAGATGGAGTTCAGCCAGCAGCCTCAGCTCCCCAGCAGACAAAGAGCCGAGAGCACAGCCCAGAGCGAAGTGCCCAAGCAAAGTGAGCAAGCAAGAGACCTAATCTTTGTTTTGCCTTTCTTCTTTACACATCTCAGCAAGACTGTGAGGGAAGTAGACCTCACCATTGTTTTCATTTCACAGCCTATGATCTAGTTCTTCTCACCAAAACATTCTAGCTAGCTTCAAACTAGCACAACTTGAGAGTTGAGAATTCAGCTAGGTGGTGAGGACACCCCAAAGGCTGGACACCCCAGAATTGGGTTACTATACAAAAAAGATTTTATGCTCTGCACAAAGTCTTCCTCATGAGGAGGTCAGCATGTGCCCAGGGCACTGCCATGGCTCAGTCCTTGGAGAAGATGACTGCTGCATTGCTCCTTGCTGTGACAAAGGGGACTGTATGCCACCAGCCTTCCACCTCCTGCCAAGCACTGGTGGCTGAGAAAACAGAAGGTAGTAGAGTTGGGAGGATCTCTTTGGACCATGCACATCATGAGTCACTGTCTGCAAGCAGTCCTGTAGCGCTCCCATGCCAGCCTGGCAGCAAAGAGCTGTTGTCTAATATGAATTTGGAGAAGTAAGAGCTTTCCTCCTGAGTTTAATTAGACTGAGTTACGTCTGTATTAGGGAGGCATCCTTCCCTGCCAAAAGCCATACCTTGAAGTAAGTTTCTCACATTACAAAATCTAGGATTAAAACCAGATGCTGCTAAGTTTCCACCTTCACAAGTCATATTAAGATGATTAGTCAATATATACATAATCAGAATCATAGAATGGTCTAAGTTGGAAGGG
>WAAF01009242.1:0-12973 GCA_013400475.1 Tricholaema leucomelas | reverse complement strand
CTCAGCACTGCTCAGGCCACACCTTGAGTGCTGTGTCCAGTTCTGGGCTCCTCAATTCAAGAGAGATGTTGAGGTACTGGAAGGTGTCCAGAGAAGGGCAAGGAAGGTGGTGAGGGGCCTGGAGCACAGCCCTGTGAGGAGAGGCTGAGGGAGCTGGGGGTGGGAGGCTCAGGGCTGACCTCATTGCTGTCTACAAGTACCTGCAGGGAGGCTGTAGTCAGGTGGGGTTGGTCTCTTCTGCCAGGCAAGCAGCAACAGAAGAAGGGGACAGAGTCTCAAGTTGTGGCAAGGGAGGTCTAGGCTGGATGTTAGGAGGAAGTTATTGGCAGAGAGAGTGATTGGCATTGGAATGGGCTGCCCAGGGAGGTGGTGGAGTCTCTGTCCCTGGAGGTGTTGAAGCAAAGCCTGACTGAGGCACTTAGTGCCATGGTCTGGTTGACTGGATAGGGCTGGGTGCTAGGTTGGACTGCGTGAGCTTGGAGGTCTGAATCTGTCCAAGGCATGAGCTGCCAGCTTTGCCAGGAGCTTGTTGTGGCAGCCAAGAAGCATCAGTCAGAGCAACTTCTTGCTCAGCTGAGATCCAGGTTAAAATCAGCATTCCCAGGAAATGTCTCTTGATCTATCTTATGGTTTAATATTTGCCCTCTATGAAGCATCTTCCTTTCATGCTAAATGCTCACCTATTACATGCATGGTTTATTTTCAGATTCCTAGAGGAGGCTGGAGGCTTGGTCTGTCTGTAGCAAAGAGGAGTTCATCTTTGCAAGTAAAGAAGCTCCCAGCTTTGAGTGATTTTCCACCCAAGACCTTGGGAGCTGAGTTTTCCCCATGCCTGCTGGAGGACTTGGATAGAGGCTCTGCACACAGGTTTGTCTCAGATGCAGGCTAAGAAGTTCAAGGCTAGAGAACTAGTTTGGAAGGGCAATGTGTTGCTTTTTTTTTCACTTGCTGGGGAAAACATTTATCTCTGGATGTACAGAAGTGATCTCCTGCTGTCACAATGAGGATTTGCATCCAGTTCTGGAGCGTCTTTTCCAAGAGGGATGTGGAGATGCTGGTCCAGAGAAGGGCCAGGAGGATGCTCAGAGGGCTGCAGCAGCTCTGCTGTGAGGACAGAGTGAAAGAGTTGGGGCTGTGCAGGCTGCAGAAGAGGAGGCTGTGAGGTGACCTTCTTGTGGCCTTCCTGGATCTGAAGGGGGCCTCTAAAAAAGCTGGGGAGGGACTTTTTAGGCTGTGAGGGAGTGCCAGGACTAGGGGGAATGGAGCAAAGCTGGAGGTGGGGAGATTGAGACTGGAAGTGAGGAGTAAGTTGTTGAGCATGAGAGTGGTGAGAGGCTGGAATGGGTTGCCCAGGGAGGTGGTTGAGGCCCTGTGGCTGGAGGTGTTTAAGGCCAGGCTGGATGAGGCTGTGGCCAGGCTGCTCTAGGGTAGGGTGTCCCTGCCCATGTCAGGGGGGTTGGAACTAGATGATGCTTGTGGTCCCTTCCAACCCTGACTGATTCTGTGATTCTACGATTTGGGAATCTTACTGCCCACTATCAGTATGTTTTATTATGTTTGAAGAGCTTGATTGTTTTCTAGTCTAATGCTTGGCTTATTACAAGCATTGTCAGTAGCTTTGAGGTCCTGGTAAAAGAAGATACAAGCTTCTCTACCCAAAAATCTACCTAAGGGATCAAAGAATGATAGGAATTGGAAGTGACCTCTGAAGATCATCCAGTCCAACCTGCGTGCTGAAGCAGGGGCGCCCACAGCAGCTTGCCCAGGAGTGCAACATCCAGGTGGGTTTGGAATCTCTCCAGAGAGGAGACTCCACAACCTCTTAGGACAGCCTCATATCATATTGGGTAGTGCTGGTTGCCAGGTTAGCATTTAGTGCCATAGTCTAGTTGATTGGATAGGGATTGGGTGCTAGGTTGGCACTTAGTGCCATAGTGTAGTTGATTGGATAGGGCTGGGTGCTAGGTTGGCACTTAGTGCCATAGTGTAGTTGATTGGATAGGGATTGGGTGCTAGGTTGGCACTTAGTGCCATAGTGTAGTTGATTGGATAGGGATTGGGTGCTAGGTTGGCACTTAGTGCCATAGTCCAGTTGATTGGATAGGGCTGGGTGCTAGGATGGACTGGCTGAGCTTGGAGGTCTCTTCCAAGCTGGTTGATTCTGTGTGTAAATCCAGCCTGGCTCTGCACATGTCTTGTTCTTTTCAGCTGTTGTGCTGGTTTGAGGCTAATTGGAATAGTTTAATGAGAAGGAATTAGATTCTGGGCTGTGAAAAGGCAACAATGGTGATGTCCACTTCACTCATAGGGTTGCAGAGATGCATAAAAGCAAGGACACAGATAAGACAGAGTGTGTGTGAGAGTTTTCATCTATTGGAGTCAGTGCCTGTGCTTTTCTTCCTGGGCTTTGGCTTTGTAACCCAACTAATTGAGTCCGGAGAGGAGAAGATTCCAAGCTGACCTTCTTGTAGCCCCCTTAAGATACTGAAAGGCCACAAGAAAGCTGGGAAGGGACTTTTTAGGATGTCAGGTAGTGATAGGACTGGAGGGAATGGAACAAAGCTAGAAATGGGTAGATTCAGGCTGGATGTTAGGAAGAAGTTCTTCAGCGTGAGGGTGGTGCGAGCCTGGAATGGGTTGCCCAGGGAGGTTGGACTCGATCTCCTTGGGTCCCTTCCACCCCCTAATATCCTGTAATCTTGTGACATCCCTGAACAGAGCCTGCCTCTGTCCTCCTGACACTGCCCTTCACATCTTTATAAACATACCTGAGGTCACCCCTTAGGCTCCTCCAAGCTAAAGAGCCCCAGCTCCCTCAGCCTATCATAGAATCAACCAGATTGGAAGAGACCTCCAAGCTCATCCAGTCCAACCTAGCACCCAGACCTGTCCAGTCAACCAGACCATGGCACTAAGTGCCTCATCCAGGCTTTGCTTCAACACCTCCAGGGATGGTGACTCCACCACTTCCCTCAGTAGATGTTCCACTGCCTTCAGCATCTTTGTGCCTCTGCACTGACCTCTTTCAAACAGTTCCCTGAGGTCCTTCTCGACCCGAGAGACCCAGAACTGTACACAATATTCCAGATGCAGCCTGAACAGGGCAGAGCAGAGGGGAAGAAGAACCTCTCTCGACCTGCTAACCACTGAGGTGGGCAGTGCAGAGAGGCAGGTGGTCCTGCCTGGACCCTAGTGCTTCAGGCAGCTGGCTCAGGAGGGTTTGCAGGAGGGAGAGTTGGCGGTGGTGCCGCCGCAGCTCTGGGTGCGCAGCAGGCAGGGCAGGCAGCAGGCAGTCGTTCGTCATTGTGTTCAAGCCTCCTGCCGGGAGCAGTGCCGAGGCTCAAACGCTCTATTAACTGAAGCAGGAATGTTGTTGTTTTCAGAAACAGCTCGGCCACGCTGACTGCTGTTGGCATGCGTCCTGTAACGGCTGCTGGGTCCCCCCCACCCAGGGATGAAGAAGAGAGGAAGGGGAGAGATGGAGGAAGTAGGAGAATAATATCGCTGGAAAGCAGCAGAGTCCAAGGGGATGGCGTTCAGTAAGTCCAAGTGCCAGGGGCTGCACTTTGGCCACAACAACCCCATGCAGAGCTACAGGCTGGGGTCGGAGTGGCTGGAAAGCAGCCAAACAGAGAGGGATCTGGGGGTGCTGATCGATGCCCACCTGAACATGAGCCAGCAGTGTGCCCAGGTGGCCAAGAGAGCCAGTGGCATCCTGGCCTGCATCAGGAATGGTGTGGTCAGCAGGAGCAGGGAGGTCATTCTGCCCCTGTACTCTGCACTGGTTAGACCACACCTTGAGTACTGTGTTCAGTTCTGGGCCCCCCAGTTTAGAAGGGACATTGAGATGCTTGAGCGTGTCCAGAGAAGGGCGACGAGGCTGGTGAGAGGCCTCGAGCACAGCCCTACGAGGAGAGGCTGAGGGAGCTGGGATTGTTTAGCCTGGAGAAGAGGAGGCTCAGGGGAGACCTTATTGCTGTCTACAACTACCTGAGGGGTGGTTGTAGCCAGGAGGAGGTTGCTCTCTTCTCTCAGGTGGCCAGCGCCAGAACGAGAGGACACAGCCTCAAGCTGTGCCAGGGGAAATTTAGGCTTGAGGTGAGGAGAAAGTGCTTCACTGAGAGAGTCATTGGACACTGGAATGGGCTGCCCAGGGAGGTGGTGGAGTCGCTGTCCCTGGAGCTGTTCAAGGCAGGGTTGGACGTGGCACTTGGTGCCATGGTCTAGCCTTGAGCTCTGTGGTAACAACTTGGACTTGATGATCTATGAGGTCTATTCCAACCTTGGTGATACTGTGATGCTGTGAAAGCAAGTGTGCTGTTGGAAGAGGTTGAACAAGAAGGGGGTTTTACTCCTCTCACAACTTCAGCATGAGGAGCTGCCTGCTGAGAGGAGCCTTTTGAAAACAGCATCTCAGACAGAGCAAGCTCCATCAGGGCAATGCCTTTTGCTGGGATTGATGCTTTCCTTGCTGAATTGGCTTCTTTGGGTACCAACAGCTGCTGAAAACAGAGGGGAGGAAATGGAGTTAGCTGGAAAACATCAGTCCCTCTTCCCATGCTTCCCACTTTTCTCTTGACAAGAATCTGGCCATGAAGCATTGGGAAAACTGGAAAGCCTGGAGAAAGTTCTTCTTCCCAGAAAGGGTTGTCAAGCCCTGGAATAATATAGGCTGCCCTGGGAAGTGGTGGAGTCACCATCCCCAGAGGGATTTCAAAGCTTAGTAGATGTGGTGCTGAGGGATATGGTTTAGTGGTGATCTGGCAGTGCTGGGCGAGCGGTTGGACTTGATGATCATAGAACCAACCATGTTGGAAGAGACCTCCAAGCTCAGCCAGTCCAACCTAGCACACAGCCCTGGCCAATCAACCAGACCATGGCACTAAGTGCCCCATCCAGGCTTTGCTTCAACACCTCCAGGGACAGGGACTCCACCACCTCCCTGGGCAGCCCATTCCAATGCCAATCACTCTCTCTGACAACAACTTCCTCCTAACATCCAGCCTAGATTTCCCCCTCACACAACTTGAGACTGTGTCCCCTTCTTCTGCTGCTGCTGCTTGCCTGGCAGAAGAGACCAACCCCACCTGGCTACAGCCTCCCTTCAGGTAGTTGTAGACAGCAATGAGGTCAGCCCTGAGCCTCCTCTTCTGCAGGCTGCACACCCCCAGCTCCCTCAGCCTCTCCTCACAGGGCTGTGTTTCAGGCCCCTCACCAGCTTCGGTGGCCTTCTCTGGACACCTTCCAGTACCTCAACATCTCTCTTGAATTGAAATGAATTGAATTGAATTGGCCTCAAGTTGCACCAAGGAAAGTTTAGGTTGGATGTTAGGAAGGATTTGTTTCCCGAAGGAGTGGTCAGGCATTGGAAGAGGCTGCCCAGGGAGGTGGTGGAGTCCCCACTCATGAAAGTGTTTAAGAGCCATGCAGATGTTAGTGCTGAGGGCTATGGTTTAGTCAAGGACACATCAGTGTTAGGCTGATGGTTGGCCTCAATGGTCTTAAAGGTCTGTTCCCATCTAAGCACTTCTGTGGCTCCCTGCAAAGTCCTGAGCAGCTGTACCCTTTCCAAGAAGGAAAAGTCCCACCTCAGCCATCTGCAACCACACATGGGCACAGGTGCTCTTGTGCCCAGGAGGGCCACTGCCATTATGGGTGTGCTAGTTTGAGCCTAGCTGCTCTCTTGAAACCCAAACCATTCTATGGTTCTTAAGTTCCCAGGAGGAAAAGAAACAGGTACAAGATCATGGTAGGAAACTCCTCTCACCCTGAGCTACTACACAGTTGGCATCAGGGAATCAATTCAGCATCCAAGTGGCCCAACTAACACCTACCCCAGTGCAGAACAGGCTTGACCACGGTGGTGTCACAGGAAAATGCAGGGCAGGTTGCTTTCCCTCAGCGCTCGTTTGGGGCTTACAAGATAAATGTTGGATTTGAATGACTCTACTGTGGGCAGCCAGTGCAGAAAATCAATTAAACTACCAAGCAGCTTAGAAACAGGAGCTTTAATTACTCCACAGACAGGTCTTTAAAGGGGAGAGGAGCACAAGACCTCCTTTGCTCTTGTGTTTTTCATCCCGGGGATCTCAGGGTGTCTTTCCAGCATCCAGAAAAGGTGACCAGATCTCCTTAGAGCTGAGTTAAGTATGGGCAGAGGGCTTGATCCTTGTTTTGTGGTGTGGCAACTTAGTCACTTCAGAACATCAGCTGTGCAGGGTCTCCACAGTGTGAGTTGTGGGGGGGTGTCTGGTGATGGACAGGCTTTAACAGCTGGGTTGCAGCAAAGGATGAAGGTACATGGCAGGCAGCGTGGTAGGGTGGCTGATGTCTGCTTTCATCTGGAGGACTTTCATCTGGAGCAAAGGTGGCTCTCAGCAGGGCCTGCAGTTCAGCAAGCACTTTATTTAGCACCAGATGTAGTAGAGATGGACAATGCTTGGACTTGATCATCTTAAAGGGCTTTTCTAACCCAAATGACTCTAGGGTTTATCAGTGGATTGGATCTCTGAGTCTGGGGGGACAAGGGATCATAAAATCATGGAAAAGGTTCAGTTGGAAGGGACTTTAAAGATCATACAGTTCCACCCCCAGCCTGCCATGGGCAGGGACACCTTCCACTAGACCAGGTTGCTCAAGTCCTCATCCAACCTGCCCTTAAACACTTCCAGGGAGGAGGCATCCACAGCTTTCCTGGGCAACCTGTTCAAGTGTCTCACCAACCTCCTAATATCCGCTCCAAATCTCCCTTCTTCCAGCTTAAAGCAATTCCCTGTTGCTCTATCTCTACAAGCTCTTGTATAAAGCCTCCCCACAGCTCTCTTGTAGGCCCCCTCAGGTCCTGGAAGATGTCCATGTGCATGTAGACTTGCTGAGAAAGTGATGGGCTTGAGCAGGGGGAGTTGGAGGACGGAAATCATCCTTTTCTCTGCGAACAGGCAGGCTGTTGAGCCTGTTTCTCCTGTCTGCCTGTTTATTTGCTTTCTGCTGACTTAGTGCAACGCATCCAGCAAGGGCCTACAGCAATAGCAGGAACCACAGGGATTCCAATGGGTCCTCAGCAGCAGCCCCTGGCCCAGGGTGCCCCATCTCTTCCCTCTTCAAAGCAGCCCGCCGCCGCGCGCTCTGCTCTTACACAACCCAACCCGGCACGCTAATAACACCCCGAGCGTGGAAAGCCTGGAGAACAAAACAAAGCCTTGATGAAACTCTTGTGGGCTTTCCAGATGCCTGTCCACATCAATGTCCTGCTGGGAGGTACAGAGAGTGAAATAAGGCTCAGTGGGAGCCAGCCAGGGACCGAGATATGCTTCCCTGCTCTTTTCCCAGCCTGGTGGAAGAGCGGTGGGACACAAGGTTGCTCTGCAGGATGTGCTGCTGGCTGCCAGGAGAATATAAAGGAGCCTGGCTTTATGTTTTATGTAACTTTTGGGAGTGGGGGCTGGGGGGGGAGAAGAAAAGACAAACCTTACTTTGTGCCTCGCATCAAGAGTTCGGCTGCGCAGACTCGGAGCTCTTCTTTCTGACTGCCTGCAACGAGCAATTCTGAGTCTTCCTAGGGGTTGCTGCTGCTCAACTGTTGTTCCTCGACCCTAAAAAAAGGAGACAGGAGGGTTTGGGATTTAAATTGCTTGCCTAGAGGTAAATAACAGTAATCATCAAAAGGGAATCTGCCTGGGAAGAGCAGAGGAGACTTCTGCCTGCTGGCAGGGAGGAAGAGGTTTTTAAAAGCACTCTTCCTTGACAGGGAAATGAGTTATTGCCATCCCTGAGCAGCCTGGATGGGGAAGAGCTAGAGGTCTGCCCCATGCAAGGGAAGAGTTATTTGGGATGGGGAGGAGGTCTGGCAAAAAAAAAGGGGCTCACACCCCTGAAAGCTGCTTTTTTGGTGGGGTCATGCTCGTGGCCCAGTTTGAGGCAACACCGATGGCAAACAGCTTGCTGTGTTTGCACTGTGGTTAATGATGTCTTAGGCAGTGGGCTCTAGCAGGTGGTGGAGTTGGAAGGGGCACATGCTGTTGTCTGCTGTCAGCTCTTGATGTTCTTCAGAGCTCTGCAGCATCTGGTGGTGTTTCCTGCCCCCAGCTGCATGGCTGTGTGATCTTCTCTGCTTTTGCTTTTCCTTTCTGAAGTAAGTTTCCAGGCTTAAGCCTGCCGAAAACATCCTGAAGGCAAAGAGTCAACCTTACCCAGGGGCTTAGGAAGAGGAAGGAAGAGCAGTGAGAATCTATCACTGCAAATGCCTCCTTCCTGGCAAGGAAGGACTGAATGATCCTTCTGGGTCGTTGGTGGGGAGCTTGTGCAGCCTTGGGATAAAAGATATGGGGCAAAGTCCCCTCTTGAGTCTCTTCATGATTGTGTCAGGGATTTGGGGTGTGTAATCAAAAAGGAGGCTCAGAGGACACCTTGCTCTCTACACCTAGCTGAAAGAAGGTTGTAGGCAGGTTGAGGTTGGTCTCTTTTCCCAGGTAACAAGTGAGAGGACAAGAGAGAAATGGACTAAAGCTGTACCAGGGCAGGTTTAAGCTGGAGGTGAGGAAGAACGTGGGCAATAGGAAAAGATTGTCAAGCCCTGTACCATGCTGCCCCAAGCAGTGGTGGAGTCCTCATCCCTGCAGGACTTCAAAGCTGTGTATATGTGGTGCTGAGGGACCTGACAGTGCTGAGTTAATGGTTGGACTTAATGACCTTGAAGATTTCTTCCACCAAGACAATTCTGTCACTCCATGAATGCTCTGAGTGACCTTATACTCCTGACCAACGTGTCCACTTCTCTTGCAGCTGAGACCTTGGGTGTTCCCTGTGCTGTACACAGCCTCAAGTTGTGCCAGGGGAAGTCTAGGCTGGATGCTGGGAGGAAGTAGTTGTCAGAGAGAGTGATTGGCATTGGAATGGGCTGCCCAGGGAGGTGATGGAGTTGCCATTCAAGAAAAGCCTGGCTGAGGCACTTAGTGCCATGGTCTGGTTGATTGGCCAGGGCTGGGTGCTAGGTTGGACTGGATGAGCCTGGAGGTCTCTTCCAACCTGGTTGATTCTATGATTCTATGTAGTGTCTCACTCAGGGTCAATCTGCTCTGGGCTGCTCCCAGTGCCACAGGGTCTGGTTGTTCATCACCAGTTCTTCTCGGCATCCGATGCTGCCCCATTTCAGCCTGTGTTGCATAAACCTCAGCTAACAAAGCTTGCCCCGTGCTGGAGCCAAGAGATGACATTGCAGAAACAGTCTAGGTCAAAATAAATAGCTTTCTGGCATTCTGAGATTATCTAAACCCTTCCTTTTCCCAGGATGAAAGGCAACAAAGGCTCTTGGTTGCTCAGGAAAGAGCCTGGAATACCATTTCGCTGAGCCATGAGAGCTTATTAGGGGCAAGGGTAAACAAAGAGATTTGGAGTTAATTTACTCAGGAGGGGGAGGAGGGAAGAAGATGGTGTTGGAGTTTTAAAGCCTGCCACTTCTTGTGTCAGTAGCAGCAGGCTGCTGGTTTAGGCTGTGGCAGGCAGTGCACTGACTGGCAGCCCTTGGTGGTTTCTCAAGCAGCACACTGATGTTGCATGGACTCTCTTCCAGCTCAGCAGCTGCCCAGTGGATGGCCACTCCAATGCTCTGCTGCTTCTGTATTCTCATGCTTGCCCTCCCATCATGTTGTCCTCTGCTCCTGCCGACACAGATGCCTACACACCTTCCAAGTCCATCAGTAAATCCCTCCTCCTGGGTAAAAACAGCTGTAGGCAGCTGGCAGGAGCTACTGGAGGCTGTTAGTACCTCTCATCATACAGAATCACACAGCATGGTAGGCATTTGGAAGGGACCTCTGGGGCTCGTTCACTCCAACCCCCTCCCTGCTAAAGCAGGGCCACCCACTGCCAGTTGCCCAGGATCACAATGTACAGATGGGTTTGTCTTCAGAGAAGGAGACTCCAAAACCTCTCTGGACAGCCTGCTCCAGGGCTTCAGTACCTTCACACTGGAGAAGTTTTCCTCCTGTTCAGATGGAATCTCCTGGGTTTCGGTTTGTGCCTGTTGCCCCTTGTCCTGTCACTGGGCACCACCGGAAAGAGTCTGGCTGCATCCTCTTGTCCTCCTACCCTTTAGCTATTCATAGAATCATAGAATCAACCAGGTTGGAAGAGACCTCCAAGCTCATCCAGTCCAACCTAGCACCCAGCCCTGCCCAATCAACCAGACCATGGCACTAAGTGCCTCAGCCAGGCTTTGCTTCAACACCTCCAGCCACAGTGACTCCACCACCTCCCTGGGCAGCCCATTCCAATGCCAATCACTCTCTCTGACAACAACTTCCTCCTAACATCCAGCCTAGACCTCCCCTGCCACAACTTGAGACTGTGTCCCCTTGTTCTCCTGCTGCTTGCCTGGCAGAAGAGACCAACCCCAACCTGGCTACAGCCTCCCTGCAGGTAGTTGTAGGCAGCAATGAGGTCAGCCTCGAGCCTCCTCTTCTTCATTGCCCAGGTCCTTTCTCAGGCGGCTCTCTTCCAGACTAAACAGCCCCAGCCCTTTCAGCCTCCTCACAGAGATGTTCCAGGCCTCTCAGCATCTTTGTAGCCTTTGCTGGACTCTCTCCAGTAGTTTCTCCCCTGTCTCTTTTGAACAGGGCAGCCCAGAACCGGACCCAGTACTCCAGACGTGGTCTCATTAGGGCAGAGTAGAAGGGGAGGAGAACCTCTCTTGCTCTTTTATTGTACCTCAGGAGTAACCATTTGCCTTCCTGGCCACAAAAGCACATTGCTGGCTCACAGTGAACATATCATTCATCAGCACTCCCAGATGCTTCTCCACAGAGCTCCACTGTTGTTGGGACTGGTCTTGGCTCCCAGTACTGACCCCATTCTTAGCTCCTCTCCTGACACAGAAGCTGCTTGCTGAGGAACAATACAGGACATACAAAAGAAGCAACTAGCAAGCCTAAATGTGGGCCTAAAATTAAAGGCTGTTTGCTTTGCTTAGTAAGTGGGGTCAGTGACCATGTGTTGAAGCCCTTTTGCTATGGGAATGTCTCCTCTGGGTTAGGTTGACATGGCAAAGAAGTCTCTTCCAGAGCAGCTTGCTGAGCCTTCACAGCTGGGGAGTTTTGTGAGATCCTCCTTTTGTTTTATACCTCTCTCTGCTGGAGACAGGGGACTGTGAAGCTTCCCAGTCCTTGTTCTAGCACAGGTTTGGACATGAGAAGGACAGATGGAGAGAAAATCGATTTTACTTCTTTCTCTTTTGTTTTGTTTTTTTTTTAAATCTTATGGGTTTGAAAACCTTAATGGGTCTGAAACTGGCCACAGTGGAAGCCTTGTGGCATGTGGTTCCACACAGAGAGCCATGGCGTGAAGGCAGAACTCCTTGCTCGGAGCTTCCAAGCTGTGCACTCAATGAAATCCTTCTTTTCATTTTCCTTTTCCCATTTCTCCTTCACCCTTTCCTTTCTCCTTCCCCCATCTCCTCTTTTTCCTCTTTCCCTTTTTACTCTTTCTCCTTTCCCCTTTCCCCCCCTCTCTCTCCTTTCCCTTTCCCTTTCCCCCCCTCACCTCTCTCTCCTTTCCCTTTCCCCCCCTCTCCTCCCTCTCCTTTCCCTTTCCCCCCCCCCCTCCCCCCTTCTCTTTCCCTCCCTCCCCCCCTCCCCTTCCTCCCTCCCTTCCCCCCCCCCCGCCTCTCCNCTCTCTCCTTTCCCTTTCCCCCCCTCTCCTCTCTCTCCTTTCCCTTTCCCCTTCCCATTTTCCCTTTTCCATTTCCCCCCTCCCGAACTCACTGTAGTGAGTGCTTTGCTCCTGCTTGGGCAATGAAGGAGACAGGTCTGTAGCTGAAAGATAAATCTTGAGGTCTCTTAGCAAAGTCAGCTCCTGCTGGGCTGCTGGCAAGAGCAGCTTGGAGGGTGTTCTTGTTGGCTGGAGCTGGAGATTTGGCTTCCCTCTGGGAGGAAACCTGCAACTTTGAGAGGAAAAGATGGTTCTTGTCTGATGCAAAGTTGAGAGCACTTTGATTTATCCATGGAGATATCTCCTCTCAGCAAAGACAAATCCAAACCCTTTCATTTTCTTCCTTTACCTCCTCCAATTTGCTATAACTCCTGTGGCTTCAGTGTTTTCTAGCTGCCTGTAGGACTCTTCAGAAGGAGAGACCATGCTCCCTACCTCATGGTGCAGCCTTCTGAATACCCCTCTACCTTGCTTTAAGAGCAAGCTCCCTCTCCTATGGCAGAGCTGTAAGCCTGCACGGCAGAAGCAGCGTGGGCCAAGAGTCTGGGTTGCCTGGGCCCTTGCCAGGTGAGTTGGCAAGGAGCTGCACATCACTCTTTTAAATCCTCCGTGGGCTTTGATGGATGTTCACTGCTCAAAACAGTTCTGGTTCTGCTTAATTGTCAAGTTTTGATGTACAGCCACTTGGGCAGAATGTTTCCACCTTCCTCCAGGGAATTCCCAAGGCTGGCAGAAGCTGTAGGGGGTATTTGGGAACTATCATCTCGATTTGTTTGGGTCCTGAATGTTGTATTTGGAGCAAGTTCTTCCATATGGGCTGAGTCTCAAAAGAATCAGCACCTGCTTAAGCAGAGCCAATGGCATCCTGGCCTGGATCAGGAACATTGTGGCCAGTAGGACAAGGGAGTCTAGCATCAGTAAGTTTGCAGATGACACCAAGCTAGGAGCAGGTGTGGAGCTGTTGGACAGTAGAAGAGCCCTGCAGAGGGACCTTGCTAGGCTGGATGGGTGGGCAGAGGCCAAGGGGATGAGACTGAACAAGGCCAAGTGCAGGGTTCTACACTTTGGCCAAAACAACCCCAAGCAGCACTACAGGCTGGGGACAGAGTGGCTGAGAGCAGCCAGGCAGAGAGGGACCTGGGAGTACAGGTAGAGAGTAGCTGAAGATGAGGCAGCAGTGTGCCCAGGTGGGCAGGAGAGCCAATGGCATCCTGGCCTGGCTCAGGAGAGTGTGGCCAGTAGGGAGGTTCTTCTGCCCCTGTACTCAGCA
>WAAF01009240.1:67217-85650 GCA_013400475.1 Tricholaema leucomelas | reverse complement strand
TCCACATGGCCCCAGACCCCACTTAAATGCTTACAGACCTACTTTAGATGTTCCCGTACCCACACTGCTTTAGACGCCCCCTAGACAGTCTCAGATGTTCCCAGACTCCCTTAGATGTCCCCAATATCCATTTTGATACGCTAAGACACGTTCAACCTCAGACCACCTTTGTCATCCTCAAACCTTCTCTGGATACCCCTATATCACCTTTACATGCAGGGAGTCATGGTCGGGGGTCCCAGGCATGCAGGGACACTGACAACCAGAGTGAGGGACCCCTCGCCAACTTCTCCAGGACTCTCCAGACACTCTCAGAAGCCCCCAAGGGAGCGTTCAGACCACTTTAGATGCCCACAAAACCTCTTTAGATGCAAAAAATTGCGCCATTTACATGCCTCCCAAGCCCCTTCCGAGGCCACTCAGATCCCTCAGCAGCAGGTGGCAGCAAGCAGTACCTCGCTGTGGCCACAAGATGGCAGCAGTCAGCGTGAGAGTCTGCGGCACTCGGACGCCCAGACCCTAACAACACCATAGAAGAACCCAGACATTGAAGGGACTCGACAGAGACCCTCAAAACCACACCAAGGACCCCCCCAACTCCTTCGCGACCCTGCAGTGACGCCTCTATATGCTCCCAGAACCCTTTAGATGCACGCAAACTCCCTTTTGATGCCCCCCCAGACCCACTTTACATACCCACAGATGCCCGTAAGACAGTCCCAGAGCCCCTCTAAATGCTCACAGATCTCCTTTAGATGCCCCCTACACCCCACCTTGTCACCCTCAAAACTGCTTTAGATGCCCCCACATCGCTTTTAGATGCCAGGAGGGACACAGCTGGGGGTTCCGGGCCTGAAAGGACTGTAAGGCAGGATTGGATGTGGCACTTGGTGCCATGGTCTAGCCTTGAGCTCTGTGGTAACAGGTTGGACTTGATGATCTGTGAGGTCTCTTCCAACCTTGGTAATACTGTGATACCTGTGAAAAGGCTAACCTTCCTGGGGGTGGTCTGAACCTGATCCCAGGCATAGTGGTTAGCCCACTCCCACTTCCTCTCTGTACCCCCTATAAAAACAGAGGAACTGCCTGCTTCTCTTTCTCTCTTTGCCCTCTCTGCCTGCCTGATAGCACCACTCTTGTTCTTGCTGCTCCTGTTTTGCCACGTGGCCATCCTACCACATGGTGAGACCACCACTTCCTGAATCTACCTCTATCCATTGCCATCAGTCTGGTTGTATATATATATATTTTGTACCTTGTTTCCCTTTCCTATACCTTTTCTTTGTAACTCCCCTGCCTTAAATGCCTTTTGTTTGTTGTTAAAGTTTCTCTTTTCACTTCCAAGTTGAATCAAGACTGTTCTTTGGGTGTTTTATGCCTTTTTCCTCTCTATATCTAATTCCTTTCTTTCCAAAAGGGGGAGAGGAGAAGGCATCCTATTAATGTGTTGTTCTGTTAGGTATTTGAGTCTCTGAGAAGCTTAAATCAGACCAATACAGGGACACCGAAAACCACGGTGAGACCCCCCTCAAATCCAGTGGAACTCCAAAATGTGAGACTCCACAACTCCATAGAAGACCCCAGAGAAATGACTAAACATCACTGAGAGCACCCTCAGCTCCTTCAGGACCCCTCCAGAGACCCTCTGGGTGTGAATGCAAAGTGAAGAAAGATAATAACAGGCAGATGCTGCCCTTGGTTCCCACCAGCTGCTGGCTACCTGATCTCAGACAGGATAGCTAATGGACATCTCGTTAATGAGGAAAACAAGGCATGGTTTATGCAGATGGAGTGGGTGGTCCTTGCCTAATTATCCTAATGTGTAGGTGTGTGCTCTATGCTCTGAGGCTATATAATGAGAGCCGAAATGACCAACGAACGTCTCTGGCATAATTCACATTGAATCCTCTGGAGTCCATGTGGCATTGCCTTTGTCACACTGAGCTGTGGGGACCTTGACCGCGTTCCTGAGCCAAGCTAGCAGGTTTTCTGCAATACCTGGGAGCCTGCAAGGGAAAATCCAGAGGCCCCAAGACCTCCGTAGATGCTCCCCTAATCTCTTTTAATATCCCCGCAACCAATTTAGATGCCCACAAGACACCCTTAAGAGGGACAGAGACTTCCTCTAGATGCTCACAGACCTGCTTTAGATGTCCCCAGACTCACTTCAGATGCCTGCACACTGCTTTAGTTGCCCTCTAGAGCCCCTTAGGTGTCCCCACACCCCTTTGGATGCTATCAAAAGCCCTTTTGCTACCCTCAGATGCCCCAAGACCCTTTTATACACTGGTTCCTTCTGCTCCACCCGGAGTGACTCGGCTCGCTGCGTCTTCACTCGTTCCGCCCCAGCTCCGCTCGCCTCTCTTCGTCGCCTCTCTGCTCCATCCGCATCGGCTTGAGTTGAACTAGACCCAGGTTGATCCTCCCCATCCACTGCAGCGCATGTGGAAAAGCTCAGAGCCTATAACGCATGCGCCGAGCCCATAGCAACGCCTCGCTATACAATGCGTGAATGGCGTCCTTAGCAACGCCCCACCTCGATCCCATAGCAACAATGAGGTCTGTGGTGCGGGCTCCAACTCGCCGAGACGGCGCCACTCTACAGCGCATGCGCCGGCGCCGGAGCGGGAGGCGTTTATGCCTCTGTTATGGTGTAGGTCATTATTATAACTGTTATAATTGGCGGACTCAAAATGAATTAAGGGAAGTTTTTATTCAGGTGATAGGAAGCAAGCAAACTTGAGGGATTGAGTCCAGCATCAGTAAGTCTGCGGATGACACCAAGCTAGGAGCAGGTGTGGAGCTGTTGGAGGGTAGGAGAGCCCTGCAGAGGGACCTGGACAGGCTGGATGGGTGGGCAGAGGCCAAGGGGATGAGATTGAACAAGGCCAAGTGCAGGGTTCTGCACTTTGACCACAACCCCAAGCAATGCTACAGGCTGGGGACAGAGTGGCTGAGAGCAGCCAGGAGGAAAGGGACCTGGGGGTATTGGTGGATAGTAGGCTGAAGATGAGCCAGCAGTGTGCCCAGGTGGCCAAGAGGGCCAATGGCATCCTGGCCTGGATCAGGAACAGTGTGGCCAGTAGGAGTAGGGAGGTTATTCTGCCCCTGTACTCAACACTGTCAGCCCACACCTTGAGTACTGTGTCCAGTTCNCTTAGTGCCATGATCTGGTTGACTGGATAGGGCTGGGTGCTAGGTTGGACTGGATGATCTTGGAGGTCTCTTCCAACCTGATTGATTCTATTCTATTCAAACAATGCGTTGGGTGCTGTGGGGAGAAATCTCCACCTACAAGCACGGGTTAGTTTCTTAGTGCAAAGCTTTATATTATGCTTCTCTATATATACGCATTAGCTATTCTAAGAAGAGCATGCATATTCATTAACTATTCCAAGAAAGGGCAGTCTTATGCTAATTATTTCATGGAATGGGTGAAAATTCGGGGGTCTCTTCTTTCCCTTTGTTGTTTCGTTTGAAGATACAAAGCCGGAGTCATTCCTCTGTACACATCTTCAGTATCCCCGTTGGTCTTGTGGTGTAAGTTCAGCATTCCTTGTAAAAGTTTTGTTACATAGTTAGCATTACATGGTCAGCAGGCCCACATAGTCTCAGTTTCTGATATCTACTAGTTTATTCTAGTATTGATTCTCAACAAGCATCCTTTATCTTTTCACAGGTTTCTGTGCAGGCTCTTTGTTGTGTAAAAATAACTCTTCCCAGGTTCCTGCAAAAGCATTTCACAAGTTTCTGGGTTCCTTTATCTTCTCACTGATGTGAACCTAGTCCCAGGTTATCACAATAACGTAGTAAAGACAGGCCTTTTTTTTTTTTTTAAGGCATATTTTCACTAGAAATGAATAAAAATTTGAAGTGTTCATATAAAAATGAGAGATACCTGCCTGCTGGTATCTCCTCACACGAATGCTTAAAAGTTCAAATCATTTTTAGTCTCTCTCCCACACACACCTCTCCCTCACGCTCTCTAGAATAGAATAGAATAGAATGGAATGGAATGGAATGGAATAGAATAGAATAGAATAGAATAGAATAGAATAGAATAGAATAGAATAGAATAGAATCGAATCGAATCGAATCGAATCGAATCGAATCAACCAGGTCGGGAGAGACCTCCAAGATCATCCAGTCCAACCTAGCACCCAGCCCTATCCAGTCAACCAGACCATGGCACTAAGTGCCTCAGCCAGTCTTTTCCTGAACACCCCCAGGGACGCTGACTCTGCCACCTCCCTGGGCAGCCCATTCCAATGGCAAATCACTCTCTCTGTGAAAAACTTCCTCCTAACATCCAGCCTCGTACCCCTTTCCCCCGTTTTTCAGGCATTTCAAGCTTTCAAGGCATTTTAGAGGGGAAGCAGAACTCCCACGGCGGCACACGCAGCTGCAGCACTGCACTGCCGACAATGAAACGCAAGGCGGCAGCACCGTGCAATTATGAGACCTCACAGGCCCCTGAGCAGCTGCAATGTTGAGAATTAAACACAGGGTGGCAGCACGCAGCAGTAATCGGGCAGCAACATGTCGCTGGAGAACTGCAGTGTCCACAGATAAACCCAGGGTGCAGGACTGAGTGCTGACGGGGTGTTTGCTCCCGTCCGTGGGGAGCAAGCTTAGTTTGGCTCTGGTTTTTCTATTTTATTTCAAAAAGAACACCACACACAAGGGAAAATCTGGAGAGCAGCCAGGCAGAAAGGGACCTAGGGGTGCTGGTAGATAGTAGCTG
The DNA here is from genome assembly GCA_013400475.1 of Tricholaema leucomelas. NCBI lineage: Eukaryota > Metazoa > Chordata > Aves > Piciformes > Lybiidae > Tricholaema lacrymosa > Tricholaema leucomelas. Next base: position 80,906 of record WAAF01009240.1, on the reverse strand, counting down.
AACATGAGGCAGCAGTGTGCCCAGGTGGGCAGGAGAGCCAATGGCATCCTGGCCTGGGTCATTAACAGTGTGGCCAGTAGGACAGGGGAGGTTATTCTGCCCCTGTACTCAGCACTGGTCAGGCCACTCCTTGAGTACTGTGTCCGGTTCTGGGCTCCTCAACAAGGGGACACAATCTCAAGTTCTGCCAGGGAAGGTATAAGCTGGATGTTAGGAGGACGTTCTTCACAGATTGAGGTTGGACTGGATGATCTTGGAGGTCTCTTCCAACCTGGAACCCCCAGGTCCCTTTCTGCCTGCCTGTTCTCCAGCCACTCTGTCCCCAACCTGTAGCACTGCTTGGGGTTGCTGTGGCCAGAGTGTAGAACCCTGCACCTGGCCTTGTTAAATCTCATCCCATTGGCCTCTGCCCACCCATCCAGCCTGGCAAGGTCTCTCTGCAGGGCTCTCCTACCTTCTAACAGATTGACACCTGCTCCTAGCTTGGTGTCATCTGCAAACTTACTGATGATGGACTCAATCCCCTGGTCCGGATCATCAAGAAAGATATTGAACAGGACTGATCCCAGCATTGATCCCTGGGGGATACTGCTTAGTGCTATGGTCTAAGGCACTAAGATAGGGCTGGGTTACAGGTTGGACTGGATGAACTTGGAGGTCTCTTCCAATCTGACTGATTCTATTCTATTCTGTTCTAAGTCCAAAGCTTCTATGAGGCAAAGATGGTGGAGTAGCACTGCTTTAGCAGCACAGGGAAAATCCAAAGTGATGGTGTGCTGCCCAGCTTGGGGTAGCAAGCAGGAAGTCAGGATACGGTGTGGCCCGAGAGAAGCCAGGTGTGCTGCTTTGAACCTAATTGGAATTTTTTTTACTGAGAGAAATGAAATCCTTAGCTGTGAGAAGAAAGAAAAAAGCCATCATGTGCCCTGTATCAGCCATTCTTCTGCTGAGAAACGCAACTAGTCAAAATACAGACAAGACACTCACTGCTCACACACTGCTCAGCTCTCAGTTCGGGCTGTGCCTTCTTTCTGGCAGTATGGTCTCTGTGGCTGCCTCTACCTTAACTCTATTCCAATCTAACCCTTTTTCCTCTAACCTCCTTGCTGTCTTCTTGACACCTCACCTCAGATCTCACCAGATTTTTCATGTGAGATGTATGTGGGTTGATCTTGTTATTTCTGAAGGGAGGGAAAGATGGAGGGGGAAGGGAGATTGGGTCGGGAGGCATCCTGGGGACTGTGATTTTTGCTGCTTTTGCATGGCGCCTGCTCTTGCACCATTCTGTGCAGTCCCACTCTTGCACAGTCTGTGCCACTGTCAAGGTCCAGAGAACAGAGATTAACAATATCTCTGTATTGAGGAGCAAGATCTGTTCTTATAGATTTCCATGTTGTGAAACTAAGGGGCAAGAGAGATTATATCACAGTCTCACAGTATCACCAAGGTTGGAAGAGACCTCACAGATCATCAAGTCCAACCTGTTACCACAGAGCTCAAGGCTAGACCATGGCACCAAGTGCCACGTCCAATCCTGCCTTGAACAGCTCCAGGGATGGCGACTCCACCACCTCCCTGGGCAGCCCATTCCAGTAGCCAATGACTCTCTCAGTGAAGAACTTTCTCCTCACCTCGAGCCTAAACTTCCCCTGGCGTAGCTTGAGGCTGTGTCCTCTTGTTCTGGTGCTGGCTGCCTGAGAGAAGAGAGCAACCTCCTCCTGGCTACAACCACCCCTCAGGTAGTTGTAGACAGCAATAAGGTCTCCCCTGAGCCTCCTCTTCTCCAGGCTAAACAATCCCAGCTCCCTCAGCCTCTCCTCGTAGGGCTGTGCTCGAGGCCTCTCACCAGCCTCATTGCCCTTCTCTGGACACGTTCAAGCATCTCAATGTCCCTCTTAAACTGGGAGGCTCAGAAATGGACAAAGTACTCAAGGTGTGGTCTAACCAGTGCAGAGTACAGGGGCAGAATGCCCTCCCTGCTCCTGCTGGCCACACCATTCCTGATGCAGGCCAGGATGCCATTGGCTCTCTTGGCCACCTGGGCACACTGCTGGCTCATGTTCAGGCAGGTATTGATCAGCACCCCCAGATCCCTCTCTGTTTGGCTGCTCTCCAGCCACTCTGACCCCAGCCTGTAGCTCTGAACCTTGGCAATGTGGGTACACACAAACCACAATTATTTCAGGCCTATGGCCTAAGCTTTTATGAAACTGCTCCACAGCTGCTGCCCAGGTGAACAAAAGGGTTGTAGGAAGTTGAAGAGCTTCCCAATTGCAGTTATGCACACATCTGTTCTCTGCTTCATTAGACTGCACAGTGCTGGCAATGCACTGGCTGCAAAGGTCTCGTGGGACTGGTGATCCTTTTCAACCTGGCTTCAGACTCTGAGAGCTCTGTGAGACAGAGGAATGTGATCTGTCAGAGGTGGCCAAAGAGGCCGTTTTGATCTGAAGAATGAGCCTAGCAGGAGGATGAGATGATGTGTGTCAAGCTGTCCTTTTGCATGTCAATGCGATCTCTGGACAAACGTTGCTGATTGCATCACTTTTGGCCTCCTGCCAGGTCCTTTGATTCCTCATGGTGCAGCTGAAGGGCTCCCCGAGATGAGCAGCTAGGGGTCCTGAAATAACCTGCACTGGCTGAGCTGAGAGAAAGACCTGTGTTTAATTACCCTGTGTCCTCTTTGCTGGGCTACAGCATTTGCAGACATTAGGTAAGAAAAGAAGCATCTCATGGCATCATGGCAGTGGTGATAGTACAAAGTGTGGCAGCTGTGGATAGGACAAACAGAATTCTGCATGAGTTGCTACTGCTATTATACTGCCTCTTTCCAACCAGGGTGTTAGCAGGGCTTTGGCTCACTGCACTTGCTCACAAGGTACCACAGACAAGAATTAGATTCTCAAAACAGGTATTACAAGCAGAAATAGGAGCATGAAAGAAGTTCATCACAGGAAGATAGTGTAGCTGTTGCCATTCACTTACCTTCATTTTGAAGGAGGGAGCGGAGTCAGATTTTGATCTTACCTCCATGCTTTGCTGATCTACATTTCCTTTCAGCAGATGTGAGACAGGTGCAAAAGAAGGAGCTCCCAGCAGCAGGTAAATACAGTTTTGTATCTAGTTCTTGCTGCTTGTTGCTGGGAAGACTGGAGTGTACCACATCCAGCCCCGGTACAAAACCCTATGTTTCGGTTTTACTCTGTTTGCCGTGGGGAAATCACTGAGATAGGTTGCTCTTCAGCCAAATCCGTCAGGACAACTTTTTCATCACCCTTCAAATGTTTGTTCTCTTTCAGCTCACTTAACTAAACACAGCTGAGCACTTCAGGACTTTGTCAGGGCAGAGGCCTATGAAGGATGCACCTCCTCCTGTTGCCTGTTCAGGAGAAGCCTGGATGAGGCATTTAGTGCCATGGTGTAGTTGACTGGATAGGGCTGGGTGCTAGGTTGGACTGGATGAGCTTGGAGGTCTCTTCCAACCTGGTTGATTCTATTCTATTCTATTCTATTCTATTATATTCTATTCTTAATTAGCGTGGTGGAGGCTACAAATTTACAGGCAGTGGTAGCATTCCCAAACTGCACCCAACTGCTCCTTGGGTCCAGTGAACTGACAGCTGCCCCTAGCAAAGAACTTCCTCCATGTAGCAAAACAACCTTGTACATATAGCAAGAGCTCTGTCTCATAAACCCTGTGAGCAAACCAAGTTTCCAGCTGTTTGTAAAGAGACAAGAGGTTTGGGCATTGTTTTCATGCTTACATAACTTCACTGAAAGCATTGAAAACAGTCAGCAGTTATCTTTTGGCTGAGGAACACTTGCAGGAGCTGTTTTAGAAATGATGCTTACAGGTTGAACTGACCCCACTGCCACCTTATACCCAGCTAAAGAACTGAAAACTTCATCCTAAAAAACATTATGAGGAGAGGCTGAGGGAGCTGGGGTTGTTTAGCCTGGAGGAGGCTCAGGGGTGACCTTATTGCTGTCTACAACTACCTGAGGGGTGGTTGTGGCCAGGGGGAGGTTGCTCTCTTCTCTCAGGTGGCCAGCACCAGAACGAGAGGACACAGCCTCAGGCTGCGCCAGGGGAAGTTTAGGCTTGAGGTGAGGAGAAAGTTCTTCACTGAGAGAGTCATTGGCTACTGGAATGGGCTGCCCAGGGAGGTGGTGGAGTCGCCGTCCCTGGAGCTGTTCAAGGCAAGGTTGGACGTGGCACTTGGTGCCATGGTCTAGCCTTGAGCTCTGTGGCGAAGGGTTGGACTTGATGATCTGTGAGGTCTCTTCCAACCCTGATGATACTATGATACTATGATACTACTATGATGATTACAATGCAGCCGGGGTATGTTCTGCATCTGCTGCTTCTTTCAGATCAGCAGCCACATCCATTAGCTCACAACAGTGGGTGGAAAAAGCAGGAACTGCACATTTCTTACCACTTGACAGCTGATTCCACTTGCTGAGAATAAGTTTGGCTGTCTACAGCCTTGATTCAGCACAGCAGGAGGAAAACGGCCTCTGACAACCACACTACACATCTAAACCACTTTACGACCATAAAAAGGTAGGAGGAGAAACGGGGGTTGAGCAGAGCTGCCACTTATAAAAAGCTAAGGGAGCATTTTGTGAGAAGACAGTGGGTCTTGCAAGAAAACTGGGATGTGCCATTCTTTTAATCTCCAGCCTGCATCTGTGGAAGACGTGAAGTGAGAACAGGGAAATCATGCAATGAGAGCATTACATGCTTTCTTTGAGCAGGGAACTTCTGCCAAGCTACCAGCATGCTTTCTTCTCTATCGTGACAGCTATATAATATTAATAGCATTTGCCAGCTGAGAAACACAGAGTTACCCCTCAGAGACACAGCTGCAAAACCAAAGATAAATCAGCCCTGATTTCTTAAAGAAACAAATTGCAGCTCTTCTGCTTGAAATAAGATGAGGCTATATAGATTAAAAACTGTAACTGTAAGCAGTGGGATCTTTCCCCCAGCAGACAGCGTTTAGACATGCAAAGGAAAGTTTATTGCAGTAATCTTGACTTCAGTGTAGCCCCTCACTGTGTGGCTGCCCCATCACTTTTCATGAGGCTACTGGCAGCACCATTCCTATGGAACACTTTTCATTATCAGAGAACACCTGTGCCACCTGTGTGAAGCAGGAGGTGTGGAGATTCAGCCTGGATGAGAGGAGGAAGTTCTTCACCATGAGAGTGGTGAGATCCTGGAATGGGTGGCCCAGAGAGGTGGTTGAGGCCCCATCCCTGGAGGTGTTTAAGGCCAGGCTGGATGTAGCTCTGGCCAGCCTGATCTAGTGTGAAGTGTCTCTGCCCATGGGACAGTGTTGCAAATAGGACAAAGGAGGTTAGTCTGCCCCTGTATTCAACACTGGTCAGGCCACACCTTGAGTACTGTGTCCAGTTCTGGCCTCCTCAGTTCAAGAGAGATGTTGAGGTACTGGAACGTGTCCAGAGAAGGGCGATGAAGCTGGGGAGGGGCCTGGAGCACAGCTCTGTGAGGAGAGGCTGAGGGAGCTGGGGGTGTGCAGACTGGAGAAGAGAAGGCTCGGGGACTGATCTACCTGAAGGGAGGCTGTAGCCAGGTGGGGTTGGTCTCTTCTCCCAGGCAACCAGCAACAGAACAAGAGGACACAGTCTCAAGTTGTGCCAGGGGGACGTCTAGACTGGATGTTAGGAGGAAGTTGTTGGCAGAGAGAGTGATTTGCCATTGGAATGGGCTGCCCAGGGAGGTGGTGGAGTTCCCATCCCTGGAGATGTTGAAGAAAAGCCTGGATGGGGCACTTAGTGCCATGGTCTATTTGACTGGATAGGGCTGGGTGCTAGGTTGGACTGGATGATCTTGGAGGTCTCTTCCAACCTCGTTGATTCTATGATTCTAAGATTATTTCCCCCGAATGGCCACACTGCTGGGAAAAAAAAAAAAAAGGCAGAAAGCTCCTCAGTGGCCTGTCCTTGTGTTTAAGTGGTCAAGCTTTTCACTGAACTCTGATGTATCGGGGCTCTGTGGGTAGAAGAGCAGAGAAACAATAGCAGTTCTCTTGCCCACTGGGAACAGCCTCCTGAATGCTCAGAGTAGATGAGAGCTTTTGCAAAGTGGGAGAATTGTTGGACACCAATCCCAAGAGCAGGTGTTGTAGGTTAAGGGCAATTAAGGGTCTTTTTGCCCTGGGCAACTCGTGGCTCGGAAGCAGGACAGCAGGACCGCCAGTGACCTTAGCACAGCCCTGAGCTCGGGGTGTCACGTTTTGGGTTTAACACGTATTTAGACAAAACCGCCGCCGGCGAGGAGAGGTGCTCAGCCAGGACCTGCTCAGAGACCGAGGAGAAAGGAAGCGGCACCGGCTGGGGTGGGAATCTAACAGAGAAAACAGAGGGCGAGGGCAGCGTGCAAAGAGAAGGCAGCGGCAGGAAAGGCAAGGGCTGCTTAGAGAAGTCTCCTGCCTCTGAAGATCTGCCGCCCCAGCACTCCTGGCAGCGCCTCACGTGTCGGCTCTGCCTCGCATGCAGCGGAGGGAGCAGATGGGGTCGCGCCCAGACGACTTCCAGACTCTTGGAGGTGCTTCTCGCCGGGCGGGGCTGGGCGCAGCTGCCAGCGGAGCCCGGCTCGAGCCCGGCTGCTGCCGGTGCCCCTTGACGCGTGCGGCTGCACGCTGCGGTTGCTGGCAGCCCCAGCAGAGGGCGCTCTGTCCCTTCCCTCGCGCCCGCGGCGCACCTCGCCTGCCGACCGCCGCCGCATGGTTGTCCGCGCCTACGGATCGGTCCGAAGGGCACGAAAGAATGTTCGGTGAGATCCTCTGCTAGGAAGCTCTCCCTTGGCTCCCGTTTTACTTAGTGGGAGGGGAAAAAAGGTTCTCCACATGGCTCATCAAAGCGTCTCCTCTGCAACTAACCAGCCCCACCCTTCTTCCTCACTAGGCCTCTCCACACAGCTCACCTGAGAGGCGCTCGGCTCCACAGGGGAGATGAGGCCCTCCGTCTGCCACCCTCGTCCAGCATGGAGGCCGCTTCCCAGTAAAAGCGTTGCATGTCTTTCACAGGTAAAAAGTTGTGTCTCAAAGAGGACTGTGGGGGCTGGAGCATTGCTCTTACCGGGAGAGGCTGAGTGATCTGTGTCTCTGGCCTGGAGAAAATGGAGGTGTTCGTGTCAGTACTTACACGTTGTATATCCAAAGGGTGAAGGTCCAGAGCATGGGGCTAAGCTCTTTTTGGTTGTGCCCAGTAATAGGACAAGGAGCAATGGGCACAAAGTGGAATGCAGGAGGGTTTGTTTACACATAAGGAATAACTTACCTTTGCAGGTAATGGGGCACTGGATGAAGCTGCCCACAGAGGTTCTGGAGCCTCCTTAGGCGATTTTCAAAACCTGCCTTGATGCATTCCTATGCACCTTTCTGTAGCTGAACCTGTATTAGCAGGGGAGGTTGGACTATGTTATAAATGATCTCAGGCACAAACCGATCAGTAGCAAAGGCAGTATAAAATGTATCTGTTAAAACACAAGCAAGCGGTGCCGGGCAGGAGGGGAGTCTGTGCTCTATCACCTTGGTGCGAAGGGCACGCAACATCCTGTCCCATTTATACACTCAGTTCATGCATATGTATCCTATGCAAACCAGTCCCTGAAAGTCTTGCTGTGCCAGAGCTCTCTTGTGCACCTGTGTCCTCCAGTCACCTCTGATGGTCTTCTCTGTGTGTTCTCCTGACTCTCACCCCCTGGCCCCGACACAAGCACAGTAAGAAAAACCCCCACCAGGCCCACACTAACTGTCCATCCAGGGAGTCACATCCTCCCCTTTTTGTCTCCTCTTAACACAAATCGTGTGCCTATTTATCACAGACTACATGATCTCCAGAGGTTGAGTCCAACCCCTACCACACTCTGGACTTTGTACACACCCCCATCCCTGGAGATGTTTAAGGCCAGGCTGGATAAGGCTGTGGCCAGCCTGATCTAGGGTGGGGTGTCTCTGCCCATGGCGGGGGGGTTGGAACTAGATCCTTGTGGTCCCTTCCAACCCTAACTGATTCAATGATTCTGATTCTATGACACTCTGATTCTGTAAGATTACGTGTGGATGCAGAGCCAGACTTTCAGTTACTTGTGACAGTTGAGGGCTAGAAAAACCTTCAGAGGTGCCTCTGAATCTTAGGCTGAATTACCAACAAAATGAAGTAGCCTCTTATAGAGCAGTAGCCCCATTTAAAAAATATCTGTGAGATACTGCAAACTGTTTCTAGTCAAACTCTTGGAAATACGCTTACACAGGAGACCCATAGATTTGGACAGATTTCTTCTAGACAAGGTCAAAGATTCTGTGTTCAGTGGACCAGAGGACTTTGGTTAGAAGAAAAGCTGAGCTGCCACAGGAACGGAGAGTGCATGACACCTTGTCTCTTGGTCCGGAGCACACATTGCCATCTCTGCAGATCAGAACGAGCACTTACTTTAGAAAAGCTAGCACTTCTAACAAAGCTTTTACCTCTGCCTAAACCCTAGATATGCAAAAATTGCTGGGCAAAGATCAAGGGTTTCTCAGGTGTTTCATTCTTTATCTTTCCAATTGATTTGGTGTTTGTCCTTTTTTGGATCATGGTCAGAAAAAAGCATTGTTAAAACAAGGTTAGTGTTCGATGGCTCATATCCAGATTCCTCTTTGTTATTACAAAAGCTAGTATTCTCAACCATGTCTGATGCATAAAGCTACCTTCCAGCTGCCTGGCAGGCCACAATCTGTGCTGCTTCTCCTGGTTCCTGTCTACCACTGAAGGCACACAACATAGCAATCTGACAGCCATGCAAGAGGCCAAAATCCTACCCAGTGTGAGGCAGCACATCCTGAATTCAGTGCAGCTCTTGCTATTAGCTTTAGCCGGCATGGACCAGAAAGCCTTTCTGCTGCTGGAAGGCCTTTCTGAGTCAAGGGGCTTTTGCCCCCACCAGTGCATCTCCCAGCCATTACAGAGCTGTTCCTCAGAACCAGACATTTGCTAAGTACAGTAACTAGAGAGTTAAACAGAAACAGTGTTCTGGCACTCAGAAAACCGCTTGGACCAGATATTTTCCAGGAGTGTTGAGTACATCTGAAGAAATCACAGCAGGAACAGGAGAAGCATTTAGGTCCAAATTACCATCTGAGGCCAAGGGAGTAGAAGAGTCCTGAAGCCAAGTTTCTAGCTCAGTCTTGTCCACGGCTCACTGCTGTCTTAAACACAGAGGAAAGCTGCCATGCGCAAACATTTTTATCATTGTCTCTCAAAACCCAAAGTACCTGACACAGCAAGAACAAACATCTCCACAGAGACCATGCAGTCCTGAAGCACATTTTGAAAATAGCTGTCAGGCCTCATGAATAAAAAGTGAATTACAAAGTGCATTAGAGTATCACTGTGTCAGCTAATACTCTACTAAGGGTTTCTAGCTTTGCCACAGACATCAGATACAGAAAAAAAAGATGTTATTAGGCCTAGCTCATCCTTGGGGAACACAGGATTATCTCTGTAGGATAAGTGCAACTGCTTTGTTTCACCTGGGCAAGAAACAGCTACAGTTTACCATCTGCAAGGGCCTAGGGACAGGAGTGCTGTGTGCTCCTCTGCTGCTATTCAGAGTTTTCATAGAATCATAGAATGGTTTAGGTTGGAAGGGACCTCAAGGATCATCCAGCTCCAACCCCCTGCCATAGGCAGGGACACCTCCCACTAGAGCAGGCTGCTCAAGGCCTCATCCAGCCTGGCCTTAAACGCCTCCAGGGAGGAAGCATCCACAACCTCCCTGGGCAACCCGTGCCAGTGTCTCACCACCCTCACTGTAAAGAACTTCCTCCTAACATCCAGTCTAAATCTCCCCTCTTCCAGCTTAAACCCATTCCCCCTCGTCCTGACATTACCAGACCTTGTCAATAGTCCCTCCCCAGCTTTCCTGTAGGCTCCCTTCAGATACTGCAAAGCCACTCTAAGGTCTCCTCGAAGCCTTCTCTTCTCCAGGCTGCAGAGCCCCAACTCTCTCAGCCTGTCCTCATAGCAGAGCTGCTGCAGCCCTCTGATCATCTTCGTGGCTCTCCTCTGGACCCGCTCCAGCAGTTCCATGTCCTTCTTGTGTTGGGGGCTCCAGAACTGCACACAGTACTGCAGGTGGGGTCTGAGGAGAGCAGAGTAAAGGGGGAGAATCCCCTCCCTTGCCCTGCTGCCCACACTGCTCTTGATGCAGCCCAGCACACGGGGGAAGTTTTATACTGCAAGCCCAAAGGGAAAACTATTCCTTGCTGGTGAACTGCTATTTGACTTAATTATAATCCTCCTATACCTGTCTGGTTTCAGCCACATATATATATTTTTTTTTTGCCCATGTCTTGGTTTGAGCTAAAATGTAAGTAACTCTGTTCAGTGATTTTACTTTTCAGCTCATTCTCTTCTAAGTGATGGCACTTTCTGAATTAATGCATGTTTTTGCAGGCAGTGTCTGCTTCTAGAAGTGATGGGGTTTGATGTTTATAGTTGCTGCTAAGGATTGGCATGGGTGGAAAGGTTCATGTTTATACTTGATCCCATGTAGACCAATGATACTGCTAAATTTTGTGTACCGCATTGCGGCTATGGTAAGAGGCTGCACCTACAGAGGGAAGCAGAGAGGATAGGTGGCCTTAAACTGAGCAGCAAGGTATTCCAAGTCAATTCCATGTACATCATACACAGTATGAAGCTGAGAGATTATGAGGGTCAAGCTCTTTTCTTCAGTGGCTGATGTCTGAGGAAGACCCTGTCTATTCTTTTGATTCTGATCCATGTGTTCCTGTATCCAGCTCCTATTTGCCACTGAGTCCTGTCTGGATTGGGGCAATGCCTGCCCGCCGCATTAGTGGTGTTGGTGATATAATTGCTATGGGAGTGTTGGGCTTGATACTGTTTTTTAACCACATTTCATTTTATTGTTATAATTTTCACTAAAGCTGGTTTATTTTCCCTTTTCAATCTGTAAGTTATTCTCCCTTATTGCCTTTTTCTTCCCTTTCAGGAAGGGTTCAATAGGGAGTGACTGTCATTTGTCTAGAGACTTGCCCAGCTCTAACCTTTGATGCCCCATCACGTGGCAATGTTCATTCTTGCTTTACCTACTTCTGCCATGGCATTGTGACTATCCACAATGTACTTGCTCAGAGCAGTGACAGACACATGAAAGTTAAATGCTCTGAAGACTTGCCCAGGCACTGACCTCTCCCAGACAAAAGTGGGGATGAAAATTGGCTTGCAGCTTCTCAGTGTGCTGAGAGGCCTTAAACACAGGTGTTGAGAGTGGGCTCCTAGGATATCACACCAGCTAGGGACTTTTCATGCCCTTCAATACATCCCCTCTTAACCTATTTTTCTGCTTGTTGTTCTGCCTTATATTCCAGGGCTTACTTGCAGGACCTTCTTTTGTGACAGCTATATGTGCCCCAAATCTGCCGTCTTCCCACCTTGTTTCCTTTTATTTTGTTTTCCCACTTCTCCAAATACAGGATTTGGTAATCCTCCCTGTTTCTGAAGTCTCTTCTTCCAACTTGCCTACTATATGTTAGATCTCCATTCCTTTTGCACATCACAGAAGCTCTGGGCACACATATTTCTGCACTGGTATTGCTTCCAGTAGTTCTGTCCTCAGCTTTTTCCCCATAGTCATTATCCCTCAAAGTGTGAAGAGAGAGCAAGATTAAAGCGTTCCCTGGAAGGAGTAAGACCAGGTCAATAATAGAGGCTGGACTTCATTGTGAAGAATGTAGTTGATGTCTGTATGTGGGGTGCTGCAGAAGCCAGCACTAGCCTTTTCAGATCTGCATCAAGCATCCCTGTGTGTGGGCTGTGTGCAGTTCTAGTGTCAGTCATTTTCATTGCCATTGGTTCCACTTTCAACTGGCAGAACAAAATATTCACTGGAACGGCAATAGATAAAAAGCAACCTAAATGTCAGTCTCCAGACCAGTAATTCCCATCCCTGAGTCAGCCATATTTTAAGGCTAATGAAGGAAGGCTAACAAGAAAATCTGGGAGAAAATACCAGTTAAGCTAGCAGCCTGGTGGTTAGGTTAAGATACTTCTCTGGGAGATGGAGAGAGAAAGGAGGCACTGAAGCAGTCTTTCAGCATCCTGGACAAACTGTTTCTGTTGGGCTATTTGGTAGAAATGAGGTAGCACTGGCACTTTCACTGTCTCTCTCTCTTTCCACTTCCCATGTTAGAGTTCTTTGAAGCAGCCATCAAGTATGTGGCCAAGACTCAGTACAGACAAGCACTGACTCACCCTCCTTGAAGGAAGGGGTCCTTGAGGGAAGCCTCTTCCCCAAGGGCTCTCTAGGAAAATAAACTCTCACGGGTTAAGGAATGGATGAATGATTAAAGGAGTGGAAATCAGCAGCAATCTTTCACAAGGAAGGGATTTCATCAGGGCAGTATCACAGGGATGAGTGTAGAAGGCTGCAGCAAATCACCTGGAAAACGAGTGGATAATAACTGCGGCAAACCTCAGGGTGGCATGAGGATATGCTGAGTAAAACCAGAAGGGTTGTCTGTGAATGGCTGCACAACAACCATATGCTACCAAGTGACAATGTGAGAAAATAGCAGAAAACCTGCAACCTAGAAATTCAAGATAATGGACATGGGGAAAGCAGTACTGACCTCATTACATCAAGATGGGCTCTTGATGATGAGCTGATTCTTAGAAATAATATCAGCTTAGTTTATGCTCAGCAGCAGTTAGAAAATGAAGTGTTAGGAACAGGTAAAGAACAGAATGGAGAATGCCAGGATTAACATCTGAGTGCATCTGCACAAAGACTGTGTGCACTTCTGGTACTGCCATCTGCAAAAGGACTTAGCAGAACATAATGAGCCACAGGAAAGATTTGCAAGACTAAGGCCAAACTAAGGTTGCAGAGAGACAACTGAAAGAATTCAGTAAGGGCACTTTAAATCATGAGTGGTCTGGGCATGATAAATAAGGAGTCATCATTTGCTGTCACTGCCTAGTCAGATGAAATAATGGATGGAAATTCAGAGTAAGTGGAGGGTGAGAGTTTAGCTGTAGAGCCTCTGTGGTGCAGGAAGTTTACAGGGGTTCTGAAAGATGTAATCCAAAAGTTCAGGGAAGAAAATCCTTTTGCCATACAACCAGCACCCCACCCTGGTCAGAAAGTACCTGAAATGAATTGCTGCAGGTATACTATAGGGCTGACACTGCTGTAGGGGTATTGTAGGGGTACCATTGCTGTAGATAGATTGCAGGGGTATAACCTTGTACATCTACCCTGTCTTTGCACCTAGACACCCAGTGCTTAACACTGGGCTGGTCTGACTTCCAGCTCATCCAGTACTACCTGCCTGCTGAGAACTTGCATGTGCCCCAGGTAGGGAGTACTGCTTCAGGTCAAGCAGAATACTTGTTTTATGTCAAATATTTATTCATGCCCAGATGAGGATGACTAAAACTTATTTCAGTTTACTGAAAACTAATAATTTATGAAAACATCTGCTCTCAGAAATTAAACCAGAACTAGCTCACAGCTTGGACACGGTGGCAGAAGAAACTTGGAGCTACCATTTAGTGAGGCATTAAATGTAGAGATAGCTACAAGACAGGTGAAAAGCACAACATAGCACAACATCCCATGTGTGATGGTTTGGGTGTCCCCCGCCC
>WAAF01009240.1:14365-67127 GCA_013400475.1 Tricholaema leucomelas | reverse complement strand
TCAGCCAGCAGCCTCAGCTCTCCCCAGCAGGCAAAGCAGAAGTGAAGAGCCCAGCACCAAGTGCAGAGCAAAGTGCAGGGCAAAAGTGACTTTTATCTTTTGTTTTGCTTTTCTTCCTTTACACATCTCAGCAAGACTGTGAGCGAAGTAGACCTCACCATTGTTTTCATTTCCCAGCCTATGATCTAGTTCTTCTCACCAGAACATCCCAGCTAGGCTCAAACTAGCACACCATGTCTTTGCAATTTGATTTTTATTTTTTTTTTAAATTCAGAACCAGTCTGGCTCTCTCTGTGCTGCTACATCATTCCCTGAAGATGTGAAAATGTATTGATTTGGCGTTAATGCATTTGCTGTGGCAGGCAAATGCAAACATGTTACTACAATTTAAGAAGTCTCTGTAAGACTGGCTGATAAATAGCATGGCAAAAGCTGAATAGTTTAATTACCAAAGCCTTGTATGAACAAATGATTAATGGATTATTGTACATCCCATGATTTGCCATTCAGGTAGCTCCCAGTGTGTGTTGCCAGAACAGAGCTGCAGGAAAGTAGATGGCAGTAGGATTAAGATGTCCTCTAAAGTTGCTGCTAATTTTGAATGCCTTAAATTGTAAGTTCATTGTAGGAGTGTTTTTTTTGGTCATGCTTTACATACAAGGCTTTTATCTCATGAGTAGAGAGTAGCAGTTAATCTGAACCCTGAAGATGGAGTGTTCAGAACTACCAAATACTTAGGTGAGGAACTTTTAGGAGCTCTTCCCCAGTCTCCATGTTAGAGCATGGGAGATTTGGGGAGGGAGTCTTTCAACCCAGGCTCTCCAGGACCTGCTTGTATGTGAAAATTAAGCTTCCTACAGTTATAAAACAATACAAGTACAGGCCAGTACATATGGAATTTGCTATAGTCTGCTAACAAGACTGGAATTGTATGAAAGTAGCTTCAACAGGGCATTTTTTACTGAAACTTGAAAAAGCAGGTAATCCACTGAATTGGTGGAAACCACTAAGAACCTGGGATCTGTTTGTACAGTTACCAAAAAACCCAGCCAGAGATAAATTACAGCTGCTGGTAGACTTGGGGTGGGGGGGCATATCCTCCACCGAGGAGATCTTGCCCAGTGAGCAGGAGGCCTCTGCTTACAGAGTGGCCTTTGGGTTGTCTCAGGGCAGTCCTGTGAGCAGTAGCCCAGCAGTCTGGCTCTGGAGCACAGGATCTAGCACACTGGCTTAGGCTGTGGCTAAGTCTGCATCCAACGTATTGTAGGGAGGAAAAACTTCTTAGTGGCTGCAGAGGGGATCAGCTTACCCCCCAGAATGTGAAGATCAGTTATGCCTGGGTTAACAACCACAACTCCAAATGTGCAGCCCAGCATTTCACTCACATGTGAAACTCACCTGTGAAGCCTCTGTGTACTTAGATATTGCTGCTTGATCTTTTCAAACCTATCCTGTGTAAACTCACTAAAACAGCCTGTTTTAAAACAGACTAGGCTACGAGTGGATAGTATGACATCATATAGCAAGACATAGCCCTTTCCCCCCAGAAAAGCTCATGAGGCTAGAGCAAAATTTTCTCTGTGTTCCAAAGGCATGCTTCAAGACTACTCTGTTGCTTCTCACATGGGAAACTTCAGTAAGAGACTGGTGTGTGCTTACACACAGTTTCAGTCTGCCTCTCCCTTTTTTGTTGTTGTGAAATGGTTGCTATCTCACAGAGAGGAGCCCTGGTTTTTCCTGTTCTGCTGGCCACTATGTTGCTGGGAAATCACCTCAAGGGTTCTTGTCCAGACTGGCTGTTGCTCCTCTACTGACTGTTGTGTGAAGAGCTTGCTGCCGTTTCTTGACCTCAGATGGGGATGGTTTTGCCTGCCAGCACCTTTCTATTTCAGCCACAAAGATAACATGATGCAAGCAGCATGGCCAAGACCTGCAGGAGTGGCAGGATATCTTGCAGCAGACCAGAGACCCACATTGCTCTGATTCTGAGGAGTTTCCTCTAAGTAGGCTGTGTCCCATATTTTGACCATCTAATAAAGATGGCTTAGTGACAGAACAAATCTGGCTAAAACCTGCAGGTTTTAACTGGAGAATATCACTTGAGATTTAACTGGGAAATCAGGGCAAGCAAATAGAAGCTGTGCAACTAATGTTAGTTTTAGTGCTGCTGTTTGGCAAGGGAAGCCTTGAATGAGAAATCACAGACTAATGGTTCCCGTGCTATAGATGTAAATTCATCAAGCTTCTCATCCAGATGATAAGACTTCTTGCTTGGTGCTTGAACAGTTAGCAGAATGTGGTGCAGGTCTCAGAATTTTGCACTTCATGAGGGATTTCCAGGTTATGTTGAACACTTCATGCATGCAAAATTCTTGCTTTCAACGGTCTATAAGTATGGCAAAGCATAGGCAAGAAGCAACATTACAAGGCAAAGGCTCAGTAGGCAAGAAGCTAGTTCTATGTACCCCTATCTACCCCTCCTTCTTCCGCAGTTCAGGCTGCATGCTGAGCATGAGCAGAGGAAGAATGTAGAGCAAGGAAGGTCACAGAGCAATCTGCCACTCACTCACAGCAGTGGGACTCACAGGTTGTGGTGGCTGACCTTTCTGCCAATGCGCAGCAGTTGAGAGTGAAAATGGCATTTGTCAGATGTTTGTGCTCACAGAAAATGGAGCTGCAACGATGTCTATATTACCTCAATAGTAGGATCAAATGCAGAGGGTTAGAGAGAAAACAAGAAGCTGAAATGTCCCCAAAGTGCCATCCATACTGCACCTGCAGCAGACACTGGCAGAGCATAGCTCTGGGACACTCTGTGTAGAGCTGGACTGAACTGAAGCCCTCAAGTGCTGAAGTGCCAGGCAAGCACATACTGTTTGTTTCTGCTGCTTGTGAGTGGGCACATGCCAGGCATTAGCCCTGGCACATACCTCTTTGCGCATGACATAGCTTGTTCCTTTCATACAGATAAGTTATCAGGTGAGCATCTCAACTCCAGTTAAGCAAACTCAGTTTTGGGTGTGAGGTGCAAAGAAAATGCAAATGCTCCTCGACCCTTTTCACAAAATCAAGAGAGCAGACAAGCTCTTTGGTTCAGGGAAACCTTCAGTCGCTCGTCTCAGTCTTTCAGCTCAGCCACGGGATCAGCTCATTAGTCACTCATCCTGTACCAGATCCCGGGCAGCAGAACAGCAGTCACGAGCCACCAGACAACACGAACAAAGTCTGCTCAAAGAAAAAAAAGCAGGAGCAGGTGGGAGGAAATACCAGGAATTAAGTTCAAAACAGCACCAGGACAGGTCCTGGTGTTTTTTGCCCCTGTAGCTTGAAACCTCTTTTTAGTTACTAACTGGTGACATTTGCAACTATCACATGAGGGTGAACTGCATTCAGTCTGAGTCCTTGAAGACATCTGAGTTTCAGTCTCTGACATCTCTGCCAAAGGGTGATGGGCTCCTTTGGCTGCCCAGAGCATCGCCTCCTGCCTGGCAGCACACAGTGAAGCAGAGCCAGGGGGCTCAATCCAGGAGTTTGTTAAAGCATGAGTAGGCAATACTGAGTATGGAAGTGGGAAGTCTCTAGAAGAAAATCAGAAAGTTGATTAGTGCAGCAAAGAGAGCTCAGCACGCAGCAAGCTGCAGGGCCTCCTTGCTGCCAGGCTCAACAGAGGGAAAGCAAATGTGGGTGCACTGCTGCCAGCCCCAGGGAGGGGACAGCTTGCAGGCTTTCAGAGAGGGAACAGATTCAGATGTGGTGAGCTTTTGGATGAACACAGGCAAGAGAAACCTGCAGCTGCTGCTAGGGTTATGCATTTCTACTTATAACCCTGATAAAAACTTTTTCATCACGAGGACAGTCAATATGTTGTAGTCTCTATTCCTTGAAGGGTTTTTTCAGGATGCCCCTTGGATAAAGCCCTGAGCAACCTGGTCTGACTGCAGATCTGACTCTGCTTAGGTTAGAGGTTGGCTGAATGACTTCCTGAGCAGCCTTCCAACCTGGAGGTACCTCATGATGGACCACAAATTCTGCATCCCCCAGTCCTGTGGCTTGGAAAGGTTGTGCAGCTTTTTGCAGCAACCCAGTTTTGCTCCTCACACAAACTCCCATTTGACTTGGCCACACTTTGCAGTGCCATGAAAAGCCTGTCTCACTTTAAATCATTCAGAGGTCAAATACCTGGGAGAAACACAAGCTGGTTGTGACACACTGAAATCACTTTCTGGAGGGAGACAGGTCCATGCAAGTGCAGAAGCTGGAAAGAGGGACTTGCTGGTTGTAACCTTGGGCAGAGTGCGACAAAACCCTGTAAGGCCTCTTGGCTGCGTCTGCCCAGAGCTGAGTGACTCCCTCAGACTACTGCTCTAGAAAGCAGGACAGGGTTTGTCTTTCAGCCAGTCATTATTGCAGAAAGAAGGTGTAGGTAGCTGACAGCTGCCACTGCCTGTCTTGGGGAAATGGGGCTGAAAATCCAGAGCTTGGCCTCTGACAAGTCTGACAAACACAGACTCCTTAGCCTTGCTCCCCCCATGCCCATCAGAAGCTGAAAACTCTGCTAGGAAAGAGGATCTTCTGGCAGTAACCTGAAATAAGTATTTCTATGAGCATTGCCTCAAACAGCACAGTCAGGATTTCCTCACCACTGCCAATCGCAGGAAGAAGTGCAGGTATCGGTACAAGCCTGATCTCATTGCCCAGCTTGTCCATTAGTAACCGCCTCAGCAAAGTCTATTTCTCTGCTCCAGTTGCAGTGGTGGAGGAGGAACAGTGTCATCTCTCCTCCAGGGAGTCCAATTTTGGATGCCATACCAGCTGGTAAACAGCAACCGCCTCTGTTCCCCTGCTGTCTTGCAGCAAAGCAAGTTGCTCACATGTACAGGACTAACACCATACTGAAGTGTCTGCTAGGAGACAGCCAACTGCGTTAGAAGAGAGTTTGTTAACCGTCTACCCCAAAGAAGGCACTGGGGAGATGAGCAAAGAATTATGTAAAGGTTTTAAATCCAGACAGTACAACCCTCTCAAGTTGTGCCTGGTTTATGGGGACCTTTCCCACAAAAGGAAAAGACAGGGAAAAGGCCTCCTCACAATACCCATTCATCAGGTCTGGAACACAGCTTCTTGCAGAACAACAGGTTGTCATGAAGTAACCACAACCTGAAAGGAGTAAAATGTGGGTACTGCATTTTATCCCCACAACATCTCTCCCCCTTATTCCATAGCTGGCTTCCCATTCCCCTTCCCATCAGTGTCACCCCTTACAATCCCACGTCCTGCATGCCTTACAGCCTGCCATTTACCACAGTTTGATGCCCTCTGACCTGCAACCTACACCCTGCTTCACTTCTGAGACTATTGTTGACCATGTAAGCCCCACTGCCAGCCACATCCACTTTTGCACTGGAATGCAGATATGGAAGACAAAACTGCTTACAGCAATATAAAACACTTCCTTGGGTGAAATAGGAAAGCAGAACTCTTGTTACCACACTCCTCCCACAGCCACCCACCTTCTGCTCAGGCCAGTAGTACCTGGGCTGTGAGGCAATGCCTGCAAGTTAGATCTTGCTCTCATCTAGGCTGACCTAACAGTGCACATGGTGGAGTGTGGGAACCTCTAGTGTGAATTCATTATGAATGTGGGCAGGGCAGCTCCTTGACCTGCAGGAAACATTCTACTTCATCTCAATTACCAGTATCCAATTACAAATGGTAAGAGGGCATCTAGTTTTGTTTCTAAGCTCCAACTCTATTTTTCAGTCAGATGCTTCTATTTGCTCTTGCTGCCTCAGAGCTCTCTTGGTCAAGTACTTCACTTATAGAAAGTGAAGACAGATTTTCTCTCCTCCTTGCCTTTTAAGGATCCATTCAGTGAACCTGGAAGATGATTCTCCTGCAGACTGACCTAGTGCTTTTTTGGGCCATGTATAACACTGATCCAAAAAAAAAAACAAAAACCAAAGAAAGTCTTTGCAAAACATTTCATCTTCCAAATCAAAGGAGGCAGTCTGGAAAACAAAACAAACCTAATGTTGTGTGCTTACAAGTTTGAATCTAGGATACTGAAAGCTGTGCCTGCCCTTGAGCAAATGTGCCAGGCAAGTCTGGTTTTGAACTCAACCAGCTTCAGCTTTTCCAACTGAGTTCTGAAATCCTGTAAATTGTTTTAAAAAAGAAATCCCTGCCCCTTCTTTACCCTAGCAGCCTGGTGATGCTCAGAGCCACTGTCAAAAGTAGCAGACCCATGGGAATGGGAGAAAAAAATACAGCAATCCCAGTAAAAAGTCGAGAGATGAAACACTTGCATACATACCAAATAATGGCCTTCACAGGGACAAGAAACAGAATTCTGATAGAGAATGGAACTCTTCTATTGCTGAGTGCTGAGAAAAGTGCAAGAAAAAAGGGAGAAAGGCAACAAACCCAACAAAATCAGAAGAAAATGGTTTAGAAGAGCCTTTAAAATGAGTTTTATTGTCAGAATTTTACAAGTAGCCTTCAGTGGCATCATACAAGAAGAACTCTGTTGCAAAACTCTAATAAATAGTCTGCCCCAAGTCCCCAAATCTTTTTTTTTTTTGAAATAAAATAAGAACCAAACTTAAAAATAAAAGAGAATAAAAGCAAGACTTCAGGATGCTCAGAGATGTTAGCAATATTTCCCATTTACAAATAATATCAGGCATTATATAAATCTCCTTCATACAAGTCATTAAAAAAACCCAAGACGTTCTAAACCTTTACAAAAGCACTCCAGAAATAGTTCCAAAGAGATCCATTTCCATGACAAAACATTAGAGAAGAAGTCCATGGGGATTAGCATCACAAATGAAGTTTGAGGTTGAAGTGTAGTGTGTACTTGTGTGGAGAAAGATTAAAGAGCATTAAAACCCAAAAGATTTGAAAAGAGATGGAAGTTTCTGTGACAAAACTATTCCTGATGAATTGAATCTGTCTATTGGAGAATGCAGTAAAGGGGAGGGAGTGGATGTTCCTGAAATTAACCCCCCCAAATACACTGCACTTTATGCAAGGCAACTACTTATTAAGGTAGTGACTGTACCCTCAGAACGGAGTAGAAAAGGTTTTTCTCATCACTTGCACACTTCAGTGCCTGAGCAGACTGTGGTGCTTAAAAGTCATGTTCTGACACCTAAAATGTATTTTCTGGAGAGGTAACATGTGGCAAGTTAGCTGTTCCCTCAAAGAACAAGAAATAAACTTTCCCTGCACCGGGCAGTTTGGGAAATCTTACGCTGGACAGTTTCACTGGGGACAGGGGATTTCAGAGCTCCAATACTATATCCCAGTACTTTGAAAAATACCCTTCTCTAAGTCACCTTTACCTATCCCTCGGTCTACCACAGGGAGTGATTTATAAGACCTGTCACGTCATCAAACCCAAGCTGAGTAAGGATTTCTCAAATCTGTTGTGATTTGAGAAATGGAATGGGAGGAGGGGGCAGGTGCATGGATATGGTTTATGTAGATTATCTCAGGGGAAAGAAATCCTAGTCTCTTTACAACTTCAGCCTTAGTCTTCTGCACATATGCAAGTAACAGGTCCCCCTGGAAGGAAAAGGGGCCTGTACTTAAGCGGTACAGCTACAGTACTCAGTATCTCAGCCTGCCTGACACAGTCTGGACTGCAGCATGCCTAGTTTTGCTCTTTGTAAAGTTACTCAAAGCCGTTGTTTCCACAGGAAACAAAGGCTACCAGGAATGCTAATGCAATAATGTGTGATAATATGCCTCACCCATGGCTCATGTCTCTAGCCTCTCTCTGACGTGGTGCTGGTTGTACCGTACCATAAACTATGGACACACGTTCTCTGTAATGCACGGGCAGGCAGCACTAGCAGTCAAGCGCAAATTGCTAAGGAGACACCTAAAACACTGCATTACATCCCCTTGTCTGTGGCATACTTCAGAAAACAATGTAATAAGAGCAGTAAAATAAACATTTCTTTCTAATTTTCTAGATGTCATAATATTTGCCAAAGCTGCAAGGAAAAAGCAGATTACCTGAAACAGAGAGAAAGGAGTTAATGGAAAGAGAGGCAGATGGGACAGTAAACCCGATCCGGCCTCCAAATAATTTTGTACATAACAGATAGGAGACAATGTGCAAAAAATAGACATTCACATTTTAGCAGTTAAACTTTTATTTTACCTTTTTAAAATTATTTACTTTGTTTTTCTACAAAAGGCAGACATTGATTGTTGATCTGCAGTTGCTCTGAGTGCGCGCAGAGATGCAAAAAAAGGGTTATCGGAGGATGAAGGACAGGGAAGTGCTCTGACTATACTTTCACATGTCATGGTTAAGGTGGCATTAAACCTTGAGTCCCAGTAACAATATTCATAACAGATAGTTTCCTTCCCCTGTACGTCGTTCTCAGTTCATATCGATTGTGTTGAAAACCCACTCGGTGAATTTCTTCAGTTTCTCGGTTGCATTCTGGGACTCCTCCTGCAACCTCAGGTTGTCCTCCCGCAAATGCTGCACTTCAGCCTGAAGATTGGCCTTGTCTTCTTTTTCCTTAGGCATGAGGAAAAATACAGACCTCAGTGGGAATTTTAGGTCATGCTTACTATCTACACAGAGGAAAGAATCTCTTAAGAGGCTGTAAGTCTAATTCTTTACAAGGATTTTATGTGCAGTGACACATCATTTTAACTCTGGGGAAGATTTGTGACATTTCATTCCTCTCTTTTTGCTTGAATAAGTAGGATTTCTCTGGATGAAATACTGGTACAGGAGCCGAGTCCCTAAGTGGTGAAATAAAATTGGGCGTGCCCTGTCCTGAATGTACAGCACATGTGTACAACTGCCCATGGGTCACTAAAAAGATAATACCTCTGCAAATATTTCCCCCAGAGACTTGTCATCTGACCATGGCAGAGCCTTCCTGGGCAGTAACACAATACAGAAAGTTTCCACTGTAAGCATTTTATGCTGAGATAAAACTGCTAAACTTTTCAACATCAGCAGGATATATTTACATGGATTAACTTCAAGCCTTTCCCAGTGTCACCTAAATTTAAGTAGAGGAATCAGATATCTACAGATATAGACACTCTGCCCTAGCCTTGCATAATTATAAGTATGGCCTGAGAACAGTAGTAAAGAAATATCTTTCCTCACACAAAGATGAGACTTTCACAGGCTCAGGCAGGACAGAGCACAATTTCACGGCTGTTAGTATCACCTATCAGCTCTGAATGTGTCTTACAAGTTCTCTGTAGATGAAATATTTACCTTCCTTAAATCCTCTTGCAGCATCTTCAGCAAACCTTCCAGTTGGTCCACTTTAGAGGCAAGAGTTGGAGGAGATTCTTTACTGTTAAAAGCAGGCAACAAGAACAGATGCTAGATATGATTTACTATCTCCACATACAGTAGCTAACAGCCCTGTTTTAGGCAGGTATACACTCAGGTACCCTAAGAATTCACAGAATGAACCAAAAGAACACATGCTGCACATTGATCAACAGAACAAATTTAACTCATGATCAGCTGGGGCCATCCCATCACTCAACCTCTTTCTGCTTCTACTTGTTATATGTGCCTTGAATTACCATTGCTTTGGACATGTTTGTGAACACCTCTGACAAAGAATCTCCAAAAAAGGTTCAACTACACTTAACGGTTCTTCTGTTTTCACTTCTCACCATTATCTTATGAAGAGTGTGTGAAGCCTGGAGATGGCTTCCAAATAAAGCTGTTTCCCTGGGTTTGTAGCTGAGGAAGCCTAAATATCTGGTGTAGTTACTTACCCTGTGTAAGGCTTTATCTGTGCAGTAAGCTGGTCCTCAACCTGATCAGTGCTGGAGGCAGCACTCACAGGCCTATGATTTTCATCAGCAGCAGCAAAGAATGAAGCTCGTTGAACTGAGAAGGCAAACAAACCATGGCAGCAGTAATGATTATCTGTTCATGCATAGCTCAAGAGTTACACTGCAGGATCTTCACGGCAAGCTAAGAAGTCTGTCTCAAGCAAGATAAGGTGATGATATGGCATACCAATGTTCACTTGACAGAAGCAGACGGGCATTGCAAGTGTTTGTGCCGGGTTCTCCACTGTATTTGATTCAACAAGCCAGTATTAGCACTGGCACAGCACTGCAAGGTCACACATCATGCTTCACCCTCAAGCTAAGAAGCTCTCCAGGAAGGAGATGGTAGAGACTGAAAAGCAGAGACAGCCTGGCGGTGTTTGCGGAGTCCACCCAAGGCCAGTTCCAAGAGAGGCAAGATGCCAAGCTGTGCAGAACCTCCTGGGCACAAGTACATGACACTACCCAGTAACTCAGCCTCCTTTGCTCCATAAAGGATCCTTTTATCTTGAGGAAAGAAAAACCTCACTGTGCACAATTTAGATGTGGGAAGTGAAATGACCAATGCAATTTTTCAGAACCAGAATTTTTTCTTCCTTATGCCTTAGAAAATGTTTTCAAGTTGAAATGTGAAACCTGCTTCCTGCCTTGTGTCTACACTGTTTGTCCTGCAACTGCTTGAATGTTTTATCACATCTCTAAATCACCGTCACATCTAAGCTTCTAAGTGCCCCTGCCACTGGAGTTTCCTAGCACAAAGAGCAACATAAACACTTTTTAGTTTAATAAATGAGCATCTCTTCCTCAGCAGCTGCTGTTCTCTCACTGGAAATGGAGAGGCATTGTCTTGTTCTGCTTGGCTTATTGTTATTTTGTGCTTTCAGCAAGGTTAAAATTAACATGCCTTGGTATTGGATGGAATTTTTCTGCTCCTCTTTTTTCATTTGAATGAAAATACTGAAGGTTAGTGCAGGTTGGGGATCCAGGCAGCTTTTGTTTCAGCTGGTTGCAGATACAGCTGTGTTTGTAACTTCGAGGACTCGTGCTGAAGACACCAACCAACAATGCAGAGGAGAGGTGTCCAGGCTCACAGGCTGCTTGGTACCTGTCAGTCTGTACTGGCACCTGGCAGAGACTAGAGTCTGGGATTACAGTGACATCAGACAGCTGTTCCCTCTCCAAGTCAAGTATGAATGTATTTTTTACAGCAGTGAGATGAAGCTGCCAGCCAGCACATTACTCCAGCTTTCCCTCATATGGGCTGTCAGTTTGCTACCTTCTTCACACAGACTTTGTTCACACTTCTAAGGGGACACACAAGTGAGCTTGTGGCCTAAAAAAGTGAGGGATTCAGTTTAATGAGGACAGTCAAATAAATTAACAATAAAAAAAAGGTATTTTCAACAGAAATTGCTGATCACAGTAAAATACATTAAAATCTGGGTTTCAGCCTGATGTGATGGTGAAAAAAACATCACAAGTCTATCTCCTCTTGAGGATTAAGGCTTACTTTGAGTACTCCTTCCCAAAAGTGCACAGCAGAAATACAAGGCATGCTGATCCTACAACTCCAATGGCAATAAAGCAGAGCAGGTGTGTGCCTTGATCACCAGGTTAGACGTGCACTTTCTTAAGGATGTATATGGCTACTACCAGACAACAGCCAAGAAAGCAAGTGACTTCAGAGTCTTCTCCAACCATGCAGAATAATGTCTTCTTGTAGCCACTGTATTGTAAACTCCCTTTGGGCTGAATATATCTGGGCAGCTTATAGTTCTTTCCAGCTTACTAAGTGCCCTAGGATGGAACAACACGTATGTGCAAGTCTGTGTATTCAGAGTATGCAAAGGGAAGAACAGTGATGGTAGAGTATAAGCCAAGGAGATTTTTTTCCCAGGTTACCTTGGTAGCACTACAGAAATATCTTGCTGGCAGTGTAAACAAGCAATCATTAGTGTGCTCATATGGTTTTCCCTGCCATTTGACTTTACTTTTGCACCTCCGTGCCAGATGTCTTTTCCACCCTAGCTGTGATGTCTGCAACTTGCTCTAGACAAAATGAAAAGCAGCCAGTTTCAGAGATTTGGCCAAACTGCAGCACAGAGGGACTCCAGTATGAAGAAATACTAATAACGATTATATACAAAATTTAGGTTGTTAAGAATTGAGTTCTTCAAGCTTCAGATTAAGTAGAAACAGTGAACACAACAAAAGCAAGAGTCAAGATTTTAAACCCAAAAATTCCTTTATGAGGCATGGACAAAAATCAGCTTTGTAAGTACTATTTTATGAAAACTTTACCTTCAAAGGCTTTGGCAGCATCTACCAAATTTGACCAGTCCAGATCAGAGGCAGAATCAGGCAATGGCATAAGACCAGGGTCTGGCATGGGCTGCCTTCTTTGCTCCTGGATATCTGTGAGGGAGCTGTCCGAGGCAGAAAACTCACCTAAAGTAATGCAAAACAAATCAGAAACTTCATAGAATCATAGAATCATAGAATGGTTTAGGTTGGAAGGGACCTCAAGGATCATCCAGCTCCAACCCCCTGCCATAGGCAGGGACACCTCCCACTAGAGCAGGCTGCTCAAGGCCTCATCCAGCCTGGCCTTAAACACCTCCAGGGAGGAAGCAGCCACAACCTCCCTGGGCAACCTGTGCCAGTGCCTTACCACCCTCACTGTAAAGAACTTCCTCCTAACATCCAGTCGGAATCTCCCCTCTGCCAGCTTAAACCCATTCCCCCTCGTCCTAACATTACTAGACCGTGTAAAGAGTCCCTCCCCAGCTTTCCTGTAGGCTCCCTTCAAATACTGGAAAGCCACTCTAAGGTCTCCTCGAAGCCTTCTCTTCTCCAGGCTGAAGAGCCCCAACTCTCTCAGCCTGTCCTCATAGCAGAGGTGCTCCAGCCCATTCATTTCATTTAAAAACTCCTAAATTCCCTTCTTAATATTAATGTATCTCTCTCAATTTTTCTGGGATAGCACTTTTGGAACCAGAACTCAGTAGAATGTTTGACCAACTGCAGTTGACCAGGTAATAGCTTGTCACAAGCAGATTTTCTAAGACAGTGCTTCTCACTGGGACATTCAGCACCAGGTTGGATTTGATGAACTTAGACGTCTTTTACAACCAAACCAATCCTATGATTCTATATTTCTATGATTCTGTATTTCCTTGGTCCCCTCATCCAATGGTTCTGATTCTGTAAAATCCATATTTGAGTTGGGAGGGGGGGAAGCTACTAGGTGGCTCACCAGCCCCTAACTGAAGGGCCATGGTCTTTTCCCCACTGTATTTCAGTTGTCTAATGTTAATATCATAGAATGGTTTAGGTTGGAAGGGATGGCAAAGCTCATCCAACCCCCTCCCACTAGAACAGGTCGCTCAAGGACTCATCCAGCCTGGCCTTGAACACCTCCAGGGAGGAAGCATCCACAATCTCCCTGGGCAACCTGTGCCAGTGTCTCACCACCCTCATTGCAAAGAACCTTCTCCTTACATCCAGTTTTAATCCAATCTGCCCTCTGCCAGTTTAAACTGATTCCTCCTCCTCCTCCTGTCATTACAAGACAACATGGTTCTAACCTGCCTGAATCCTTGCAGCTTAGCTTCAGAAGCCATCCTCTGCCTCCTTTCGTCACTGGGTCTGAGGGCTCTACTCTTCCACCCAATGACTCCTGCCTCTGCACAAGCTAAAGATACTCTGGAGAGCTCTACAGCTAGCTGAGGCTTCTATCTGCTCCTTTGAAAATACAAAATTGTAGGGTTTTTTCCTCCTCTTTTTACAATCTCATAAAGCATTGGGAACAGACTTAAGCCTACCAAGATGAATTGGAACAAAAGAAAAAAAAAAGAGAAACATTTAATAAGACTTCCAAAGCATTGGACATTTCTCAGCAGGTTAGTGAAACCTCTGATCCTTACTGAAAAACACACCCACCCATAAGTTGGTACATGGCCTGTGACATAGCAAGCTGGGAAGAAGGATATAAACTCCCTGTAATTTTTGTGCAGCACTTGAAATATTGCCACTAATTAAAGAAAGACCAAATTGTTGACCAACAGTTGCCTACTTTGGACTATCAGAAAATGCCTGGCCAGTCAGCACAGGTTGAAGCTCCCAAGCAGTAATGACTTGCTTCCTCATGCCTCCTGTTGGGGCATAAAGAAGGCTGTGAAAACTGTGTAGGTGGTAGTAAAAGCACCACAGATGTCGAGGTGAAAAGATGGACTGAGCAACTGGGAGCAAGCTGCAGAGAAGAAAGGTGAAGCGATGAATCCATCTGGACCAGAGAGAATAGAAAAGATTTTGTGGTGGGCAGAACACAAGCCCACTGGAAGATAAATGCCACTAGCTGGGCATTTTTGCTCCCTCTCCCCCCCACTTTAATTTTTTGGATAGTCTAATAACTATGTAATTTCAATAGCTAAAATAACTTTCTAATAACATCAGCTAAATAATATTGCTACAGAACAGCTACACTGCATTCACTTCTTTGCTCAAAAATCTTGAATTTTTGTGCCTGTGTGCATTTTTATTTAATTTTTATAAGTGAGATCTGAGTTCAGCTCAGTTTGGCACTGAGGATTCTTGTATCGTCTCCTCAAATGAAGGCAGTCACTTGGCAAGTTCTTCACATCAGAAGACAGGCAGAAGGAGAAATTGAAAAATGATCTGTTTAAAAAACCTGGGTTGGATAGTTAATTAGGACAGGTAAGTAGATTCGTTTTCTCTCTTCAAAACAGATGAATGTCCTCTGGAATGACTGCTCTTTGTTATTCTGATCTTTGAATTATAATAATTTTGATAGCTAGAAGCCAACAACTACAGGGGATGGAGTATATCATCAGTAAGTTTGCAGATGACACCAAGCTAGGAGCAGGTGTGGATCTGTTGGAGGGTAGGAGAGCCCTGCAGAGGGACTTTGTCAGGCTAGATGGGTGGGCAGAGGTCAATGGGATGAGATTTAACAAGGCCAGGTGCAGGGTTCTGCACTTGGGCCACAATAACCCCAAGCAGCACTACAGGCTGGGGACAGAGTGGCTGAGAGCAGCCAGGAGGAAAGGGACCTGGGGGTACTGGTAGATAGTAGATGAACATGAGGCAGCAGTGTGCCCAGGTGGGCAGGAGAGCCAACAGCATCCTGGCCTGGCTCAGGAACAGTATGGCCAGCAGGACAAGGGAGGTTATTCTGCCCCTGTGCTCAGCACTGGTCAAGCCACACCTTGAGTTCTGTGTCCAGTTCTGGGCCCCTCAATTCAAGAGAGATGTTGAGATACTGGAATGTGTCCAGAGAAGGATGATGAAGCTGGTGAGGGGCCTGGAACACAGCCCTGTGAGGAGAGGCTGAGGGAGCTGGGGGTGTGCAGCCTGCAGAAGAGGAGGCTCAGGGCAGACCTCATTGCTGTCTACAACTCCCTAAAGGGAGGCGGTAGCCAGGTGGGGTTGGTCTCTTCTGCCAGGCAACCAGCAACAGAAGAAGGGGACACAGTCTCAAATTGTGCCAGGGGAGGTCTAGGCTGGGTGTTAGGAGGAAGTTGTTGGCAGAGAGAGTGATTGGCATTGGAATGGGCTGCCCAGGGAGGTGGTGGAGTCACCATCCCTGGAGGTGTTGAAGCAAAGCCTGGATGGGGCACTTAGTGCCATGGTCTGGTTAATTGGCTAGGGCTGGGTGCTAGGTTGGACTGGATGATCTTGGAGGTCTCTTCCAACCTGGTTGATTCTATGGTTCTATTCTATGAATGAATTCTATTGAAAGTACCAATTTCTGTTGACTGAACTGATTTTTTTTTTCGGTTGATTCAATGATTCTACTTAATTCTTCTCTCAGCAAAGGCAAGTCTAGGTGGAGACAATTCATAAGCCACTTCAATAGCTGGTCCTTCTATCACGCAGTTTATAGGAAATATGAACTCTGGTTTTGTTGACAAACGTAGAATGCTGTGACAAACGTAGAATGCTGATGTGCTAGGAGGAGTAATTGGTTTGGTGGGAGAGAAGCTGGCAATGAAAGAAGGATTTGTGGTTTTTCTTTTTGGGAAATACAGGCAGTTAAATGGAATCGGACCAAGTGCTGCTTTCCACTTCTACTCAAGGTGCCATTACTCACCTGCTGCCCCCAAGCCCTCAGAAGGCAAATCCACCAGCCAGTTACAAGTGTAACCGAGTCTGCAAAGTTACTCATAAAAAGCAGAAGTGAAGAGAGCTCAGTTTCCTAAGTCTCCTGCTCGAAACATGTTATACAGAAACAGCAGCTCATGAAAATGTCAGGTTCAACACTGAAAGCTGATGCCTGGTGATCACAGATGAAAAAAATTAAACATAGATTTCTTCTGCGGTCCTGTGTGTCTAAATGCAGACAGCACTTAGGGCCCACTGCAGTAAGCTTCATCTATTGACAGCCTTGCACTTTCCTCCTGAAACACCCTAAAACATGAACCAAGAGCAGATAGGGACTTCTTCATAAAACACTGCAGAGTCCTACACTGTGAGATCTAGCACTATTTCTGGGATGCACATTTAGTACACGTTCAGTTATGAGGTACAGTGGGAAGCTGTGAAAACTCCCTCTCGCCAATGGAGACATTCGCATGCAGCAACACACAAGCTATCAGATAGTCCTACTGGGACTTTTCAGTGAACTAACGGGGGAAAGCTGAATGCCTGCTTGTTAGCAGCTCACCAAGTAACATTTTCTTGTTAGCTGTTGACCACAGAATCATAGAATCAAACAGGTTGGAACAGACCTCCAAGATCATCCAGTCCAACCTATCACCCAGCCCTAGCCAGTCAACCAGACCATGGCACTAACTGCCTCATCCAGTCTTTGCTTGAACACTTCCAGGGATGGTGACTCCACCACCTCTCTGGGCAGCCCATTCCAATGCCAATCACTCTCTCTGCCAACAGTTTCCTCCTAGACAGCAATGAGGTCACCCCTGAGCCTCCTCTTCTGCAGGCTGCACACCCCCAGCTCCCTCAGCCTCTCCTCACAGGGCTGTGCTCCAGGCCCCTCACCAGCTTTGTTGCTCTTCTCTGGGCATGTTCCAGTATCTCAACATCTCTCTTGAACTGAGGAGCCCAGAACTGGGCACAGAACTCAAGGTGTGGCCTGAGCAGTGCTGAGTACAGGGGCAAAATAACCTCCCTTGTCCTGCTGGCCACACTGTTCCTGAGCCAGGCCAGGATGCTATTGGCTATCCTGGCCACCTGGGCACACTGCTGGCTCATGTTCAGCTACTATCTACCAGTGCCCCCAGACCCCTCCCTCCCTGGCTGCTTGCCCCAGCCTGTAGTGCTGCTTGGAGTTGTTGTGGCCAAAGTGCAGATCCCTGCACTTGGCCTTGTTAAATCTCATTCCATTGGCCTCTGCCCACCCATCCAGCCTGACAAGGTCCCTCTGCAGGGCTCTTCTACCCTCCAACAGATCCACACCTGCTCCTAGCTTGGTGTCATCTGCAAACTTACTGATGCTGGACTCAATCCTCTCATCCAGATCATCAATAAAGATATTGAACAGGCCCAGGCCCAGCACTGATCCTTGGGGAACACCACTAGTGACAGTTGCCAGCTGGATGTGGCACCATTCACCACCACTCTCTGGGTCCAGCCCTCCAGCCAGTTCTTGACCCATATCAGAGTGAATCTGTCCAAGCCAGAACCTGATGTGTGACTAAAGCAAGTACCTCAAGTCCTGTAAAATGAATAGGGTAAGGGAATGAATTTAAAAACAGCTGGTGCAATAAAAGCTGTGTCTGATGTAGCTGCACATCCGCGTGCCTACTAGTATTTCTCTACTTTTAGATCACTATTTTCTTAATAGCATTTTGTTCCCTTAATTCCACATTAAAGGAACTGACACTGGTGGATACACAGGCATACTTTATTTCCCCATTGGTCACAGAATCATAGAATGGTCTAGGTTGGAAGGATCATGCAGCTCCAGCCCCCTGCTGTAGGCATTGACACCCCCCACTAGAGCAGGTTGCTCAAGGCCTCATCCAGCCTGGCCTTAAACACCTCCAGGGAGGAAGCATCCACAACCTCCCTGGGCAACCTGTGCCAGTGTCTCACCTCCCTCACTGTAAAGAACTTCCTCCTAACATCCAGTCTAAATCTATCCTCTTGCAGTTTAAACCCACTGCCCCTCAAAATACTGAAAATACACAGCCAAAGATGTACATTTTTATGCTCCCCCCACAGTCATGCAGTCTTGTACCCAACTGAAGTAAGGCCAAAACCTTTCCTACATTGCTATCCTAGTTTATATTTTCAGGCATGTCACTGGACTCTCCTCAATTTAGCAAAATCAAGATGGGAGCTTTAATTGCAACAAACACTTTTCCCTCAACATGATTCACAAAGGCTTCATTTGAAAGCAGAACCTGGGGAAATAGACTTACCATGTAACGATTTCATTCCCAAAGTATATGACGGTCTCCGTAACGGCAGTGACTTTGGGAGAGAAGGGTAGGTGCTGGTGAACAGTACATCATTTGGCATGGCTTGGTCCAACAGCGAGGCCCGCGAGGTGAAGAAGTGGTCCCTTTGGCCACTGTAAATACTCTCATCTGACAAAGTCCTTTGCAAGGCACGCCTTGTGGTAGGAGTGCTGGGAAAGGGAGACTGACAGGACAGAGTGTGTGACTATACATTTATACAAACATAAAAAGAAATGAGAAAAAAAAAAGTGATTAAAAAAACTTTTTAAGTCTCTGCTGAAATTATTTCTTAAGACTTTATTTAGGTTTTTCTAAAAACATGCAAGTGGTAACATTTTATTTCAGAGTAAGTAGGAGAAAGACCTAGAGGAACCTGGTATCCTTGCCTATGGTGGGAAGCTGGAACTGAATCATAGAATCGAATCACAGAACCAGTCAGGGTTGGAAGGGACCACAAGGAGCAGCTAGTTCCAACCCTCCTGCCATGGGCAAGGACACCCTACCCTAGATCAGGCTGGCCAGAGCCCCATCCAGCCTGGCCTTAAACACCTCCAGCCATGGGGCCTCAACCACCTCCCTGGGCAACCCATTCCAGGCTCTCACCACTCTCATGCTGAAGAACTTCCTGTCCAGTCTGAACCTCCCCACCTCCAGCTTTGCTCCATTCTCCCTAGTCCTGTCAATACCTGAATGATCTTTGAGATCTCTTCCAACCTAAACCATTCTATGAATGTGCTTTGGAGGAGATTAAAACTAAGTCTTTTTTTGCCTCTCTCATGTTCTAGCTTTTAAACACCCTTTGAACTTTAGGCCATCTCAGGCAGCTCTCACAGGTTCTAGAGCTGACGTGTAGCAGAGACAATGCTTACAGAAACAGCCTGAATGCTGTGTACAACAGAGCTCTCCCTTGTCCTGGGGGAGGCTGCCTTCATGCAGGTACAGCACCAGGAAATGCCAACTAATTAGAAGTTTCTTATTACTGAACAGCTAGGAACACTACCACTGCTTTGATTCTCCAGAAGAGTCTGAATGAAAATGAAGTAAACAATCCCATCATTTAAAGAACTTGTGTCTTACTCTCACCACCATCCCAGCCTCTTCCATGTTCCACATGGGAGGAAGCAATGATGTGGTTAGCTTGGAGTTAGGTACTTTAACCAGCACCCTAACCAGGAAGCTGCTATCAAGGAATGCATAACCATTCCCATCAGCATGAAACCTGTAGCAACCTAACAATCCCTAAGATAGAACATTTCTATATTGTTTGGTTAAAATGTGGTTCAAAAGCTTCCATAAAGAAATGGCAAACAGAAGGGAAGATGCCATCATCCTCATTTGCTCTGTGAGCATGTTTGAGCAAAGAAAGGAGATACCATTTCTGGTGAGAGTGGTTTAAGAGTATAGGAAGTTGCTCATTTGCACATAAAAAAGAATTGTCTCTTAGAGAAAGAAAAAATAAACAGCTGGGTCTCTGTTCTCTGATCAAAATCCTACACAATAAAGTGGGAGAAGCATGTAGAGGTGGGACTGTTGGTAGAATCATACAATCAACCAGGTTGGAAGAGACCTCCAAGATCATCCAGTCCAACCTAGCACCCAGCCTTAGCCAGTTAACCAGACCATAGCACTAAGTGCCCCATCCAGTCTTTGCTTGATCACCTCCAGGGATGGCGACTCCACCACCTCCCTGGGCAGCCCATTCCAATGCCAATCACTTTCTCTGGCAACAACTTCCTCCTAACATCCAGCTTAGACCTCCCCTGGCACAACTTGAGACTGTGTCCCCTTGTTCTGTTGCTGGTTGCGTGGCAGAGGAGACCAACCCCACCGGCTACAGCCTCCCTTCAGGGAGTTGTAGACAGCAATGAGGTCTGCCCTGAGCCTCCTCTGCTGCAGGCTGCACACCCCTAGCTCCCTCAGCCTCTCCTCATAGGGCTTGTGTTATGCTAATATGTTAGCTAATACTACATTTGGTAATGAATATTATACCTCCTGCTTTGCTATCATTACATGATAGCAGATCACATACTTTTGTGATCATGCAGGAAGTAAAACTCTTTTGAGTACACCACTTACCTACAGTAGAAGACAATCTGCCAAATTCTTACTGGTTTCTGGCCTTTTTTTGACAAAAAATGACAAAATTTAGAAGACTCCTACACAATTTAGTTTTATTATTAAAGATCAGAAAGAACCATAGAATCGTAGAATCAAGCAGGTTGGAAGAGACCTCCAAGCTCATCCAGTCCAACCTAGCACCCAGCCCTGTCCAATCAACTAGACCATGGCACTAAGTGCCTCATCCAGGCTTTTCATAGGCTCCCCACAAAGTAAAATTAATTCCAAAATCTAAAAACTCAGATGACCAGTGAAAGCTGTCCCTAAATGGCAAAGGAAAGAGCTGCTAAGTCAAGCAGCACTTACTTCAGGCTGGTTTAAATTCACTTGGTGTTAATGAATTAGGAGCTGGAACCACCAGTCAGTATCAGGTTTTTGGATTAAAAGGATGTACAGATACCAACACCAGATGGAGTCAGAACAGAACAGAAGCAATAGGAGTAGGAATTGTCTTCTAGTAATAGAGCAGAGGGAGGAGAAAAAGAAGGGCTACTTGTCTGAGAAGATGCAAGTAGTAGATAAGGAGATAAAGAAGGCATACAAAATCATAGAATCTAGAATCAGTCGGGGTTGGAAGGGATCATCTAGTTCCAAAACCCCTGCCATGGGCAGGGATGCCCTACCCCAGATCAGGCTGGCCACAGCCTCATCCAGCCTGGCCTTAAAACACCATCCAGAGATGATGTTTAAATCACAGTCTAGAACACATTCTACTAGCAAACAAAGCCTTGGGCAGCCAAGAGACAGAAAAGAGGAGGACTTCTGATCTTTGTAAGCTAATGAAGGAATGAAGGCCATTACAATGTCTACTTTTTTTTTAATTGTCAAAAGAAAATGTATGCTGTAAGAGGAACTTTTTTGTAAGATGAAATATAAACCATGTGGGGCATACAAACGACAGTCATTTTTAAAATGGAAAAGCTTTAGTTCACTGAGGTGAAAGAATGGTATGAACTTGCTGAAATTTATCAGAAGTCCAAATTGAGTTAGCATGCTTGTCATAGTCACCAGGAAGTAAAGACCATGAGTGCTGTGTCCAGTTCTGGGCTCCTCAATTCAAGAGAGATGTTGAGGTACTGGAACGTGTCCAGAGAAGGGCAACGAAGCTGGTGAGGGGCCTGGAACACAAACCCTATGAGGAGAGGCTGAGGGAGCTGGGGGTGTGCAGCCTGGAGAAGAGGAGGCTCAGGGCAGACCTCATTGCTGTCTACAACTACCTGAAGAGAGGTTGTAGCCAGGTAGGGTTGGCCTCTTCTGCCAGGCAACCAGCAACAGAAGAAGGGGACACAGTCTCAAGTTGTGCCAGGAGAGGTCTAAGCTGGATGTTAGGAGGAAGTTGTTGGCAGAGAGAGTGATTGACATTGGAATGGGCTGCCCAGGGAGGTGGTGGAGTCACCGTGCCTGGAGGTGTTCAAGCAAAGCCTGGATGGAGCACTTAGTGCCATGGTCTGGTTGATTGGACAGGGCTGGGTGCTAGGTTGGACTGGATGATCTTGGAGGTCTCTTCCAACGTGGTTGATTCTGTTCTGTTCTATTTTATTCTATCAGGGTAAGAAATGGATTCACTAACTCCACAGCAGAAAAACAACCAGCTTGGGAACACACATTTATCATGGTCCTCAGGTCATCTCTAAACAAAATGGTATTTCTTGGCACCAGAACAGTGCCCTTGCTTGAAATGATCAACAAGAAATGGTGGCATTGCCCATGTCCCACTCTCCTCAGAACATCCACCACAAACCTAAGAAAAAAGGTATCCTGCCATTAGCAAGTCTTTTTTTCCCTCCAGCCCAACAGGTACTATCAGAACAATCTCATAGGGAACCCAGCACTTACAAGTTTTAATAAGCCACTCTGGGTTTTCACAAGCAAAGAAAGAAGATGCAGCTCTGTCTTCTGCGTGGTTGCTGTGGAAACCATGTGGGCTCTAGGTGATGAGCTTGAGCTGTTAAGCACTGACTGCACATGGCAGTGTTGAAATGAAGATGTTGTCTTCAAAATTATGGACATTAAAATTAATATATGCACTTTGGTGGCATTGTATACACTTTGAAATACATCAAGACATGTACCTCACTATTCATTCCTTAAAAATATTTGCTTAAGCTTAGGGAGCATTCCTGATCCTTGTGCAGTAAGAGGATTAGAAAAGCACAAAGGATTTTTGCAAGAACTTTCAACACTGTCAAGAAGTCACTGTTCAGTGATCTGATCAGAGAACAATTTGCATGCAAAGGACAATGCTACAGATTATCCATGAGCTAGCAGTCCAAAGTTTTCTTTGCAATCTACCACACTGTTCTCCTTACACTGTCACACAAAGCTGTAATAATATTGCAATAATGAAACTGTTCCCCAAATGCATTACTGCATCCAGTTCTGGAGCCCCCATTACAAGAAGAGGATGTGCTGGAGTGTGTCCAGATAAGGGCCATGGAGATGATCAGAGGGCTGAAGCACCTCTGCTATGAGGACAGACTGAAAGAGTGGGGGCTTTTCAGTCTGCAGAAGAGGAGGCTCCCAGGTGACCTTCTTGTGGCCTTCCAGTGACTGAAGGGGGCCTACAAAAAAGCTGGGGAGGCACTTTTTGGGCTGTCAGGGAGTGACAGGACTGGAGGGAATGGAGTAAAGCTGGAGGTGGGGACATTCAGAGTGGACTTGAGGAGGAAGTTGTTGAGCATGAGAGTGGTGAGAGCCTGGAATGGGTTGCCCAGGGAGGTGGTTGAGGCCCCATGGCTGGAGGTGTTTAAGGCCAGGCTGGATGAGGCTCTGGCCAGCCTGATGTAGGGTAGGGTGTCCCTGCCCATGGCAGGGAGGTTGGAAGTAGATGATCTCTGTGGTCCCTTCCAACCCTGACTGATTCTATGATTCTATAATAAATTCATTTCCCTGGTAGAAGAGTCTGTGATGAATGAATGACTTCCTGTCCATGATGAGACTTCAGGGAATGCCTTGCATTTTATTCTGCTGTTATGGGTGAGAACAGAAGAAGCTCTATCTGCAAAACTCTTGTGTCCAATGCAGTGTCTAAGTAAGTAAGCTCTGTATGAATGAACACTTCTGCTTAGACTGCTGCAAAAGCACTCAGCATTACCTGCACAGAAATCTTTGAGCTCCTTGACCCTGTTGTATTCCAGATCAGGAAGCATTTGCTGTATTAGCTGCCCAGGCAGCAATGAACCCAACCATCAAATTTTTATTAAGTGTAACTTTACACATTTCTGGTTTACGACTCGGATCAGAAGAGGACCTGCATGTTGCTCTTCAGGTATTGTTGGAAGTGTGTCAAGAGATAATCAGATGACAGACTCTAACATACCTTAAAATTCTTCTGGGATTCAGGCGTTGGGCTCTCAAGATCTATCAGTTTCTTCAGCTCCTCTTCGACAGTGGACTTGGACGCTCGTTTTGGCGATGCTCGCAGGTCTCTCGCCGAAGCGCGCAGCCGAGGGTGGGCCATTTCACTGCCGTCGCTCTGGTGACGTCTTAAATGAAACGGAACAGATACATTCAGGTCTCAACGCCCCGGGGCAGGAGGCATGAATGAAACAAGAATTACAGCACCTTCAAGATTTCTAAAAGAAAACATCTAAGTAGGGGGTTATGGAGAAGGGAAGAAGTTTCACTAATACAGCAGAGGCTCATTTTAATGAATACCTGTTGAAGAAATAAACTTGTTTAAAAACATCAATTGGCAAGACACTGAAAGGTTATCATTAATACATTTTTCCCAGTAATAAACTGAACCAATTAAAATGGCATGTATTCTGTACCAAACTGAAAAACACAAGTGTCCTCCAGGAGCCCAAAAGTTGCAAGTCACTAAGTTTATTGCTTAACTGGCTTTTCATCATGCAGTTAATCACAAAGTTTGACCGTCTGCTTTTGGCAGACAGTTATTGGTATAATCTAAGGACATTGTGCTTGGCAATGTAAGTCAAGAAGTCAGAATAGGCTTTCCGAACCTTACTAGGTTTGAAAGGAATGATATTTTCACTAGCAAGCTGTTTTGCAAGGTCTCCTCCAAAAGAGATGTAACACAGAGACCTTAGCTTGTTTTATTAAGCCAGTTAGACTGCATACTGGCAATAGTCTGTACAAGGGAACAGGCAGTGCCACAGAGACAATGCTCTTCAGCCCTCTCTAGCTCTCAGAGCTGTGGCTGTGAATTCTTTCTCTCAAACTAACCCTCAAGGCCAGGCTGGATGAGGCCTTGAGCAACCTGGGCTAGCGAAAGGTTGAAGATCATCCAGTTCCAAGCCCATGGCTTCCAACCCAATTCATTCCATGAGTGCCTTGAGCAACCTGGGCTGGTGGGAGGTGTCCCTGCCCATGGCATGGGGCTGGAACTGTCTGATCCTTGAGCTCCCTTCCAAGCTGAGCCAGTCTGTGACATGCACAGCTCTGTGACATGCATGAGAGGCTTAAGGAAAACTCCAGCTCTGCATTAAGAGGATTTTCAATATTTGTGCAAATAGCATTTTGAGTCACCTTTAAGAAATCCCAAGGAAAGATAAGGTTTAGTAGGACTAAAATCCATATAACTCTCTAGAAATGAGAAAAGAATCTTTTACAAGTTAACGAGGAATGAGATTAGCTATCAAACAGTTAAGCCTAACTGCAGAACTCTACATTTCAATTCTGCAGGAGATGAGGCATTCTATTAGTCTTGAGGTCTTCATAGAGAAGTGTCACAGATTGTCAATGCTTCTTTACAATGAAAGCAAATAACCAAAGGGAACCAAAAATCAGTCTTACTTTCTTGAATCCATAAACCCCACTGAGTTTATCGTCCCTTCTGGCTTTTTCCATCCGATCAAATACTTGCTTGTAGCACCCTGGCGAGGGTAGAAAGTCCTAGGACCAGATGAGGAGGAAGAGGAGGAGGAGAAAGAAGGTGCGAGCTGAGGAGAAGTTGCAGGATGAAGCTCTTCTTTAGGTGAGCTTCTAGCACTGGTGAAAACAACTGGGCTGGCAGAGTGTCGTGAGCTCATGGTACTAGGGGGAGAAGGTAATACAGACAAAATTTGTCTCAAATACATACACACATACACATGCTAACTGGTTTTAAAGCAGAACTCTGGGCACAAGGTGTTACTTTTATCATTAGTGGCTAGATCAGCAAAGCCAGTTCACTCTTGAGGGCCTTCCACCAATGTGTCACAGAATCACAGAATGTCTTAGACTGGAAGACCTTCAGGCTCATCGAGTCCAATCATTAGTTTCACACTGACAAGTCCTTGACTAAACCAAATCCCTCAGCACAACTTCTCATCACTATGAATCGCTATGGCTGGAAAGGACCACCAGCATCAGCCAGTCCAACCTTCATCCCAGCATCCTTCATCACCAGACCATAGCCTCAAGCTCCACAGCCACTCTCCTTTTAGACACCTCAAGAGATGGCAACTCCACCACTTCCCTGGGCAGCCTGTTCCAGTGCCTGACCACCCGCTCAGGAAAGAACTTCCTCCAACATCCAACCTAAACCTCCCCTGATGCAACTTGAGGCCATTTCCTCTTGTCCTGTCATTAGTAATTTGGGAGACCAGCTCCAGTCTCACTACAACCTCCTTTTAGATAGTTGCAGAGAGCAATTAGGTCCCCTCTCAGCCTCCTCTTCTCCAGACTAAACAAGCCCAGCTCCCTCAGCTGCTCCTCATAGGACATGTTTGCCAGACCTCTCTCCAGCCTTCATCACCCTTCTCTGCACCTGTTCTATTAAAAGCATCTCACATAGTAATGAGAAATGTTGTAAACACCCTCTAAGAACGCAATATAGCACCATCTCCTCATTCCTCTCCAACAAGTGCGACATCCAAGGTTCGTAGTCATTAGGCAGCTTGGAAGTAATACAAGGGATTGTAGCTGAATTATCAGGAAAGAACCCAAGCCTAAATTCTTGATGTGGAGGGAAGCATGAAGGATCTTAATCAACATGAAATATCTCACTAACCAAAGAAGAAACTCATACAGCTTTCAAAAGAGGGCTTCCTGGATCATGCCTGAAAAGAAGCTACCATTTGCAAAAAAAACAAATTCACTGAGCCAGTCTCTAACATGTATCCAAATTTATCTAGACAGAAAAAGAGCTGGGATGGCAAACAGCATCTTTAGGAGGAAGTTCTTCACAGAGAGAGTGATTTGCCATTGGAATGGGCTGCCCAGGGAGGTGGCAGAGTCACTGTCNCTCTATCTTACTGTTGGAAGGAGAGGGGCAGTAGATCGGAGCTACTCTTTCATTATGCTGATGTGAACACGGCTTGGATCGCAGTGGGAGCAGTCAGGCTACAAGAACCTTAAAAGTCTAGCTACAGGAAAACTTTGTGTACAGCCTCAGCACTGAAATATCATTATGTATTTGGAGACCAGTTTTCTTGTCAGCTCTCCACATAACTTAGTCACATTTTCATCCTGGTATCCAACACTGGCAGGAAAGAATTTGAAACAGATGGCTCTGTGGTAAAGAACAGTTTCTGACTAAGAAATAAAAATTAGTTGGAAGGCTGAACAGTCACTGGATAATCTCTACTTTCTGAGCTTAACAGAACATCCTTCACCACTCTTTTAATATCTTGATGAAAACAATGCATTTTTACACCCCTCTTTACTAAAACAGAAAAAAGAATTTAAGGTTAAATTTATATTGCTGCCTGGGGAAATAATCTCACCTGCATTTAGTGTTATAGGAGATAATAGCTTATAGGTTAGCTCATCATAGAATCATAGAATCAACTAGGTTGGAAGAGACCTCCAAGATCATCCAGTCCAACCTAGCACCCAGCCCTATCCAGTCAACCAGACCATGGCACTAAGTGCCTCATTCAGGCTTTTCTTGAACACCTCCAGGGACAGTGACTCCACCACCTCCCTGAGCAGCCCATTCCAATGCCAATCACTCTCTCTGTGAAGAACAGTCGATGCCACTTCTCTGGCTCCTCTTGTAGTCAAGAGAGAAATACCCTTAGGAGGCAATTCTCAAATTAGGTAACTCAGACAGGGAGAATTAATGCTTTGGAGTTTCTCCTCTCTCTTCACTGACAACAGATGGAGTCTAAAAAAAATCTTCAGTTCTGTTTTGTTTTCCTATGGCTCAAGTTAGTCACCAAGTGTCCCAACAATTAAGTGCTGTGGCTTTAATGAGGAGTTTGAGCTGACTGTAGTCTTCCCACCTCAAACAGCACCAGCTACTGCAGCCCACACTTCCATCTAGCATACATGGGATGGCTGTCAAGTCCCTCGCACTGGGGGCAAGATGCATCAACCCATATGCATGCAAATCAAAATAAAGGAATCCAGATT
The DNA here is from genome assembly GCA_013400475.1 of Tricholaema leucomelas. NCBI lineage: Eukaryota > Metazoa > Chordata > Aves > Piciformes > Lybiidae > Tricholaema lacrymosa > Tricholaema leucomelas. Next base: position 39,423 of record WAAF01009240.1, on the reverse strand, counting down.
TTGCTTTATGGAATTACTTTCCCCCTTCCTTCCATCTTTACATTTGAAAGGCTTATACAAAAGATGGCAGACTGGGAAAATATAAGAAGAGATTTTCCTGTCTATCAAGCCCATATATTTGGTGCTGCACATCACAACTTTCATATTTGCAGCAGATGTAAGTAAACATAATTTACAGCGTGAAAGCAGAGAAAAATATGAGCTAGAGGCAGTAAATTTCTCTCTTCTTTTTCAATACTGAAAGAAAACTCCTACACATGCTGACTAAACCAGCCCATCCGGGAGGCATCACCACTGCAAAACTAAAGGGCCAGGACCTGGGCAAGATGTACAATGCATGGGGCTATTTGTCCTTTCCTTTTTACTCCCTTCGCAATACACTCAAGATTTTGTGTCAGTGTTGGAAAAGGGAAGTTTGATGACATTTCAGAATTCTGTCATCCATCAAGTAGTTCTCCAGGAAGTGCTAGTGCTGGGAGAATACTTATGCATAAAACTGGTAGGTAGTAGCTGAAGATGAGCCAGCAGTGTGCCCAGGTGGGCAGGAGAGCCAATGGCATCCTGGCCTGGCTCAGGAACAGCGTGGCCAGCAGGACAAGGGAGGTTATTGTGCCCCTGTACTCAGCACTGGTCAGGCCACACCTTGAGTTCTGTGCCCAGTTCTGGGCCCCTCAATTCAAGAGAGATGTTGAGATACTGGAACATGTCCAGAGAAGAGCGATGAAGCTGGTGAGAGGTCTGGAACACAGCCCTGTGAGGAGAGGCTGAGGGAGCTGGGGGTGTGCAGCCTGGACAAGAGGAGGCTCAGGGCAGAGCTCATTGCTGTCTACAACTCCCTGAAGGGAGGCTGTAGCCAGGTGTGCCAGGGCAGGTCTAGGCTGGATGTTAGGAGGAAGTTGTTGCCAGAGAGAGTGATTGGCATTGGANGTGTATGCAAAAATGACAATTATAATATTTTATTTGGCCTCATATTGCATATACACACTGGCCATTTTAAATATTATTACTTTAATATTTATACTTATCTTAAAACAGATGCCAAGAGCAGCCTGGCAAATGAGCAAGAAAATCAGCATCTAGTTTTAAATACTATTTCCTTTAAAGTGTATTGCATAGTTTTGAAGTATGATTTTACAATATATTGTTTGGGGAGGATACTGTGCTTCAGGAAGCATGAGCAAAACTCTGGATAGTGCTGAGGGTTTTCACCCTACAGGTACACCCAGGATACTGACAGAGACACACATCAAGAGCAGTGTGGGCAGCAGGGCAAGGGAGGTGATTCTCCCCCTTTACTCTGCTCTCCTCAGACCCCACCTGCAGTACTGTGTGCAGTTCTGGAGCCCCCAGCACAAGAAGAACATGGAACTGCTGGAGCGGGTCCAGAGGAGAGCCACCAAGATGCTGAGAGGGCTGCAGCAGCTCTGCTATGAGGACAGGCTGAGAGAGTTGGGGCTCTGCAGCCTGGAGAAGAGAAGGCTTGAAGGAGACCTTAGAGTGGCTTTCCAGTATCTGAAGGGAGCCTACAGGAAGGCTGGGGAGGGACTATTGACAAGGTCTGGTAATGTCAGGATGAGGGGGAATGGGTTTAAGCTGGCAGAGGGGAGATTCAGACTGGATATTAGGAGGAAGTTCTTTACAGTGAGGGTGGTAAGACACTGGCACAGGTTGCCCAGGGAGGTTGTGGATGCTTCCTCCCTGGAGGCGTTTAAAGCCAGGCTGGATGAGGCCTTGAGCAACCTGCTCTAGTGGGAGGTGTCCCTGCCTATGGCAGGGGGTTGGAGCTGGATGGTCCTTGAGGTCCCTTCCAACCTAAACCATTCTATGATTCTATGATTCTTAATGGAGAGGTTGTGTGGGAAGCAAAGGGCTTTGGATAAATTCCAGAAAAACTAAAGCAGAACTGGAGCATTAAGGTTGTGATGGGAAACTGTTAGAGTATTCCACACTGGGAATCAAGCAGATGACTCCTCATGCTGTAGCACACACCTTGACCAGCTTGACTGGAAAAAAAAATCAGTCATATTCTTTGGACACAGAGATAGCTACTCTTGGTTGTCCACCTGCCACCTCAATTATGGAGACAATTATGGAGACAATTATGCCACATCAATTATGGAGATATCAAAGTTTAAATTGAGTGAAAAATCAAATACTCCATGACAGTCTGCAAGAAGTGCAGATGAGCCATCCAGAAGTGTTCCATAACCATTACATCATATTTTAAGTATCTTAAAATCATGAGAATGTGCTGGTTTGAGCCTAGCTGGGATATTTTGTTGAGAAGAATTAGATGATAGGCTGTGAAAAGNCCATCACAGAGAAATAGAGGAAAAGCAACTGGATTAGAAAGAGCCAAGATTTTCTTTTTAGTTCTGGTAAGAGGCCCCTAAGAAACCACATAGTTTTGGTGTATGATGGTTTAGGTGTTACCTGCCTCCCCACGCTTTGGAAATCAGCCAGACTAGACTCAGGGGCTCTGGGAATTGAATGAAGCTTTATATTTACAGCTTAGCACAATATACAAGCAGATATTTACAATAGATACAGCTCTAGACAGAAGTATACAAATTAGAAGGTAATACAGAAACACAACAGCCCTCCCAGAAACCTGAGTCCCTAGGAGGGGCTCTCAACCACTCATCCACCTTCCTCCCACTCCTCTACTTTACCCCAGATCTTGCCTTATATTTAAGGAAAGTTTGGAGGGTCAGCCAGGGGGGTTAGGAAGCAGGTGGATTAGTCACACAGAAGGCAGGTTGGTTCAGAGAGAGAAGTGCAGCCCACAAAGGCCAGAGAGCGAATCTGTTATATATGTTTGGGTTCTTGTTCTTATACCTCTCAGCAAGCCTATGTGTGAAGTAGACATCACCACTGTTTCCTTTTCACAGCCTGTGATCTGATTCTTCTCACCGGAACATTCTAGCTAGCTTCAAACTAGCACAAGGTGGAAATGAAACGTGTGATGGTGTTTTTTCCTGGGGCACTCAGACCATGGGCGCATATGGCTTCATTTAATGACATTCGGCTATAATGAGTCTGTGTAATTACTGGCCTACATAATGCAATTCTCCTGGGATGCTAGGAGAAATCTGCACAATCATCAGGAAGGACTTTGGGAATGGGGGTGGAGAAGAAAAATAAAACCCAGCCAGAAGCTCTGCCGTAAAAGTTAATGACTGTAATTTACATTTTGCCGCCGGTTCTCAGGTACAAGTTCTTTTATGCACCATCAAATGATCTGAGCGCTAATTATCGCTCCTGTCTTCTACAGACACAAACACTCTAATTTGTGGTTATTTCCTTTTCTTTTGTCACTGACTTCTTACTGGGGACAAATTCCTTTTCTTCTTGCTCAGAAGCCTGACACTAAAGATGTTACAGACATTCTGACATCCACAGGCAAAAGGTAAAAAAGTGAGAAGCAACAAAGGATAATCGTTTAGAAACTGATAGAGAAGCACACCAATTAAGCTGCTCATGAAAAGCAGCCTATTCAGAATCATCCTTTAGTCTCCTCTCCTTCACCTCCTTGAAGCAGGCAGGTGTGGTTACATCTTGGGAGTGTCAGTTTAAGAAGCCTCTAGGTCCAAGCTGTTGTGCCTCTATGGAAAGCTATGAGTGAATTGGGAGCAAACAGCAGGGTGTGAGGTTTCCTCAGGTCAGCAGTGCTATGCAGCATGCAACTATAAACCAAGGACTCCATGAGAACCAGAATCACAGAATTGCTCAGACTGGAAAAGCCCTTCAAGCTCATCGAGTCCAATTGTTAGTCTCACACTGACAGGTCCTTGACTAAACCAAATCCCTCAGCACAACATCTCATCACTATGAATCGCTATGGTTGGAAAGGACCACCAGGATCAGCCAGTCCAAATTAAAGCTTTTTAGCCTAGACTGTTGTTTTTCTTTGTAGTAAGCCATCACAAACATGTTCTAGTCTTCAAAAATAAGGAAGAAAGGAGAACACAAGTCAGTCTGCTTTTATCCCAGAAAAATAAGTTAAATGGGTGCAAGGACTGAAGTGTCTCTCAAGCATCATGCCCTGTGTGTTCTACAAATTGCTACTGCTCCTCTTTGTAAAGAGCTGCACTTCTAACATCTGGTTTTTAAATGAAACTGGGGAAAAAACTCACAACTGTTTTCTCTAGCATAAAGTTTAGGAGGCCTTCATCTTTGTTGCTTTGCTCAAAACAATTAACAAAAACACCTTCAGACTTCCAGTCTGCAAATATTTCAGCTGCATACACAAAACAGAGGCACTTCACAGAGAGAGTGATTTGCCATTGGAATGGGCTGCCCGGGGAGGTGGTGGAGTCACTGCCTCTGGGGGTGTTCAAGCAAAGCCTGGATGGGGCCCTTAGTGCCATGGTCTAGTTCACTGGGTAGGGCTGGGTGCTAGGTTGGACTGGATGAGCTTGGAGGTCTCTTCCAGCATGGTTGATTCCATGAATACCAAGACAAATTTACAAAGAGAAGTCCATATGCTGTGTTAAAGTCATATACTTAGGGATAAACATGGAACAATCAGGCTCGACTAGGCCAACAAATGATGATGTCCCCACATCTTTCCTGCAAGCTGTGTCTTTCTTGTTGCTAGTATGATGCAGTAGGAGTATTTTTCAGACAGCACACTGAATACTTCTTGAGAAATGAGTTATGAAAATGGTTTAAAGTATTTTCTGCCTCTGACTGACTTGTAAAGTGAGCATCTTCCATCTGAGGTGTTCAAGCACATTAGACACATACTGGATACTGCAAATTTTACAAGTGGCAAAAGTGAGGGAAAGAGAGAAGGTGCCTGCAGCCTGTCATACTCACAAGCTTGCACCAGAATGAGTTTAAAATCTACAGGCTAGCACTCGCAAGCAACTTGCTCTCTACTGATCACACTGACTGCAAGCAGATTTCTAAACAAGAAGACTGAGAGGAAAAAAATACAAAACATCTTTGTCAGTGATATGGACAGAGGAATTGAGTGCACCCTCAGCAAGTCTGCAGATGCCACCAAGCTGTGTGGCGCAGCTGACTTGCTGGAGGGCAGGGATGCCATCCAGAGGGACCTGGACAGGCTGGAGAGGTGGGCCCAGGCCAACCTCATGACATTTAACAAGGCCAAGTGTAAGGTCCTGCATCTGGGTCGGTGCAATCCCAGGCACAGATACAGGCTGGGTGGTGAATGGCTGAGAGCAGCCCTGAGGAGAAGGACCTGGGGGTCTGGGTCGACGAAAAGCTCAACATGAGCCTGCAGTGTGCACATGCAGCCCAGACAGCAACCCTGTGCTGGGCTGCATCAAGAGCAGTGTGGGCAGCAGGGCAAGGGAGGGGATTCTCCCCCTTTACTCTGCTCTCCTCAGACCCCACCTGGAGTACTGTGTGCAGTTCTGGAGCCCCCAACACAAGAAGGACATGGAACTGCTGGAGCGGGTCCAGAGGAGAGCCACGAAGATGCTCAGAGGGCTGCAGCAGCTCTGCTATGAGGACAGGCTGAGAGAGTTGGGGCTCTGCAGCCTGGAGAAGAGAAGGCTTCGAGGAGACCTTAGAGTGGCTTTCCAGTATCTGAAGGGAGCCTACAGGAAGGCTGGGGAGGGACTATTGACAAGGTCTGGTAATGTCAGGACGAGGGGGAATGGGTTTAAGCTGGAAGAGGGGAGATTTAGACTGGATGTTAGGAGGAAGTTCTTTACAGTGAGGGTGGTAAGACACTGGCACAGGTTGCCCAGGGAGGTTGTGGATGCTTCCTCCCTGGAGGTGTTTAAGGCCAGGCTGGATGAGGCCTTGAGCAACCTGCTCTAGTGGGAGGTGTCCCTGCCTATGGCAGGGGGTTGGAGCTGGATGATCCTTGAGGTCCCTTCCAACCTAAACCATTCTATGATTCTATGATTCTATGATCTTAAGTTTTTACTTGCAAGACTAGAAGGAAACCCTCCCATTAAACCATTAATGAAACCATACTATCACAGGATCATTATGGTTGGAAAAGACTTGAGTCCAACTGAAACCCAACTACGATGCCCAGACTAAACAGTCTGCTGACTCACATATAAGCAGCAGTTGTTACAAGATATTCCTTATGAACCCATCAGACACGTGCCTGTCTTACTTAAGTGTAGCAGCAGTAGCAGCATGGAATACGCTGTCAAAGGCATTCTTTAGCGTTACAAGTGCTAGCAGATGCGAAGACTAGAAGTGGTCTTAATTGCTGAAGCATCCTGCAAAACGAGGTCTCTCAAAACCCTGGCTAACACAAGGAGAACCCTCTCTCTTCAACACCCATTTCTTGCTTTTGGTAGATTAGAGAGTGAACATGGGACAGTGAGTATGGAAGGGTCAATCTTGTAAGGGTGGAATTACCTTGTATGAGAGATGGCGTCACTGAGACTGTAAGCACTGTTCTCCCTTGTCAGAGGATTGGAGGCTGGTTGACTCTTGCTGTGAATATCCAGGCTCAGTGAAGACTCAGCCTTTCGGTCCATGTGGCTCTCTTTTTCTAATGTCCTGTCTGCAATGGAGACCACTTCACTAGAGCTATGCCACAGCGGTGCCACCTTCTCCTTTGTTAGCCCTGTTCGTGGAGATGTTGCTGCTCCCAGAGAGGCAGTGCTGCCGTGGCTGGGTCCGTAGGAAGTGGTATCGATGCCACTGTCAGCTGAAGTCCCTTGAAGGTAGTTGTAGCTGTTCAGCTCTGATTCGGTGCGCTCTCCACTGTCATACCATTTCTCATCACTGTGAGCACTGGAGGCATTGCTGGAGAGAGTATTGCTGCTGGAATGGCTGGAGTAGTGGCTGTCAGACTACAGAAGAAACAACAATCCAGAAAAAAAACCCAACCACACTTGCAGGTTTATTTCAGGATTATGGCAGTAAAGAGGAGGAGGAAATAAGATGCAGAAGTCAACCACTGCACAACAGGAGATCTTCTACCTTAAGATACTGGATAGCTACATTGAGGAGACAAACTCTAGAAATGTCCTTACAACCCAATGCACATGACAAGCTTCCATATGGATTTGGAAGCCATATTTTAACTATTCAGGGAAAGGGAGAGCTGTTTGTATTTTGTCCCAAAATACTTTACACATGTTTCTCTTTGAGCACGGTTCTGCTCAGCCCAGTTCAATGAAGCTGGCTGGACTGTGTAGGGTTTGACTTGGTTTATAGCTACTGTAATTAAAAAACATCCTGATTTTATGACTCCAGAGGTGCAGAACATGAAAAAATAACCAATGCTCAGAAAGTATATGTGATTTTAACAAACCAATTGCCCATTCAAAGTCTAAAGTAGGGCAAAATAACCACTGCTTTTCCTAGCCCTTTGCAATAGGGTATATTTCCTCCTTGGCAGTCTGTTTTTGTCATGCCAGTGCCTGTCTGGTCTCTATGATCTGTCCTTGGTTACAGCTTGTAGTTACAAAGAAACTCCATGTCCCCATTTCCACAGTGGGCACTGGTGGAATATCCCACTACAGGAAGAATCCCTGATCTAGGTTAGGGAGTCCCTGCCCATGGCAGGGGGGTCGGAACTAGATGATCCTTGTGGTCCCTTCCAACCCTGACTGATTCTATGATTCTGATTTCTTGCCATATACACATCTGGGCCCCCCAGTTTAAGAGGGACATTCAGATGCTTGAACGTGTCCAGAGAAGGGCAACGAGGCTGGTGAGAGGCCTCGAGCACAGCCCTACGAGGAGAGGCTGAGGGAGCTGGGATTGTTTAGCCTGGAGAAGAGGAGGCTCAGGGGAGACCTTATTGCTGTCTACAACTACCTGAGGGGTGGTTGTGGCCAGGGGGAGGTTGCTCTCTTCTCTCAGGTGGCCAGCACCAGAACAAGAGGACACAGCCTCAGGTTGTGCCAGGGGAAATTTAGGCTTGAGGTGAGGAGAAAGTTCTTCAGTGAGAGAGTCATTGGACACTGGAATGGGCTGCCCAGGGAGGTGGTGGAGTCGCCGTCCCTGGAGCTGTTCAAGGCAGGATTGGACGTGGCACTTGGTGCCATGGTCTAGCCTTGATCTCTGTGGTAAAGGGTTGGACTTGATGATCTGTGAGGTCTCTTCCAACCCTGATGATACTGTGATCATTGCTTAGTAGCTCACCTACATGGGGTACTGATATCCATCTGAAATCCTTAATTTTATTGATTATCCACAGACTGTATCTAAGTTCTGATTATCTACATAAGCAGAATGGAAGCAGTTTTTTCTGTAGGCAACAGACCTGTTTGGTGACCAGATGGCAAAAAATAAAAGGGACTTCAAATCACCTTCCCTGTTTGTCTGCCCCTCTGGGCAGAGATCCCAGCCAAATAGATAAAAAACCCAGAACTGCTGGAAAAAAAAAAAAGAGGGGAAACACAGAATGGCTACATACTGAGAGCAAAAAATCTCAGCATCCATGCTTTTTATTATACTAATGCAAAGAACTGACAGGAAAAAAAAAGGACTATTAAGTGACTTTAGATCCAAAGTCCTAGTTATCTCTAATTAAAGTTACTGCTCTTCATTAGGAACTGCATCACTCTCCTCCATCCATTTGTTCACATAATAAAGATTTACTTTAGCAATGCCTAAATGAGAAGAATGCAAGCATTAATAATTCCAGGGCTGTACTTCACACACAGGCTTAATGAGTGATGCATTTCATCTTTATATGGGCAAATACATCTCATGGAAAACAGGTCAACCTAAATATGAAACTCAGTTTCTGTGCTTTTAAGATTGTGAAGATAGTTGGTGGGGTGGGGAATGTTGGGTTTTGGGTTTTTTGGTTGTTGTTGCTTTTTGTTTTGTTTTAATAACAAAGCAGCATTGTTATGAGTTAATAATCTAAAAGCAACCCTGCCAATTGTGTTGAAATAAGAGATGCTGGTAAGCAGGAGTAAATGACAGGAACTAATTAAAGACCTTCTCACACCTAAATAAATGCAATTAATGCTTTCAGTACAATCATGCAACACAACTCTGTGTTTTAGCTGATTGTACACATAAATTAAAAACCAAGTGACACTTACTGGTTAGAGTTTAAAGGCTGGGTTTGGTTTTTTTGTATTCTAGTGACAAATAATTCTCAAGGTATTTGAAACTTATCAACGTGACCCTATGGAAACATCTCTCTTTGTTTATGAACATCTCTGTATGGAAAGCAGGAAGTGAGAATCTTCAAAAAGGTGTGAAAATCTAAGTCCACAGAGCCAGAAAGCAGAATTCATCATTTAGATCTTGGACATCAATAAAACAAAGATTTTTTTTTTTTTTCCCAGCAGGATTTCAGTGAACTTTTTAGAACAAGACCTCCCACAGCGTGGAAAAGGAAGAAAATGGAGAAAATAGAAAACCAAAAGCACAATCTGCAGTTTTCTGAGTGTTGCATTATAAAATCTATTAGTAAATTTCAAGTCTCAGATGTGAGACCTAAAGATAGTGCAGTAAATTACAGGCTCACAGGATGTTAGGGGTTGGAAGGGACTCAAGGAGATCATCGAGTCCAACCCCCCTGCCAGAGCAGGACAATCGTATCTAACACAGACCACAGAGGAACACATCCAGGCAGGCTTTGAAAGGCTCCAGAAGAGAAGACCCCACAACCTCTCTGGGCAGCCTGTGCCAGTGCTCTGGGACCCTTACAGTAAAGTTCCCCCTTGTGTTGAGGCAGAACCTCTTTTGCTGCAACTTACACCCATTGCTCCTTGTTCTATCACAGGGAGCAAGTGAGAAGAGCTCACAAATCTTTTATTTAGCACAAGATAACAGACAAGAAGTTGCTATTCAACTGGCAGCAAACTGTATTAACTAAGAAGTATTTCATTAGGTTGTGCTTCTGCAGGATTCAGGAACCAACAGGTCTGTTCTCTTCCTTCATATTATAGTAGGGAACAGAGCTTGAGGAGTCTTTTCCTTTTCTTTTTCTTATTTGAAACTGACACTCTAAATAGATCTTTGAGCAACAGTTTTGGCATCAAGAGCTTATGAAGTACAAGCAAAACATAAACATTAAATAATTCCTTTTTCAGGATAACTTACATGACCCTGCTTATTTGGAGACAAGTGAACCACAGGATCCTGCCTCATCAGTCTTCCACTAGGGCTTTCTCTGAAGGATGGCAGTACCTTGGATACTGCTGGGAGATGGCAAGTAGGTTCTGCAACACAGCACACAATGATGTACTGAGGAGCATCTGCAGCGCAACGAACTCAGAAAACATGTGACCAAGTTTTACACTGCACTTTTCCCCAGTACTGCCAGTAGATAAAAACTCTGGATACCTAACATGAAATTAATTCCCAGTTAAAAAAAAAACACATATGGTGAAAAAAAGACAGATGAGTATGTGAAGGTACATTCCTGCCTGGTGTACATCAGTACGACCTCAATAAAAACCAGCAGCTGCCAATCCAGCTTTTGTTAGAACAACCTGGAGGGTATCATTCCCCCATTGCCCAAAGGCAATGCATCAGCATTAAAGCTGGGCAATGTTCATTTTCACAGTGTACTGACTTGTATCTCTATATGCCTGTTGCCTGTGGACAAGAGATTAAAATGTTTCCCTGAAGATCCACAGCTCACTAAATTGTATTCTGTGTAAGGCAGGACACTAACGGAAGTCTACAGTGATCACTTAAATCAACACATTTTCTCCAGTGGTGGGGGTTGGTCTCTTCTGCCAGGCAAGCAGCAACAGAAGAAGGGGACACAGTCTCGAGTTGTGCCAGGGGAGGTCTAGGCTGGATGTTAGGAGGAAGTTGTTGGCAGAGAGAGTGATTGGCATTGGAATGGGCTGCCCAGGGAGGTGGTGGAGTTGCTGTCCCTGAAGGTGTTCAAGCAAAGCCTGGATGAGGCACTTAGTGCCATGGTCTGGTTGACTGGCTAGGGCTGGGTGCTAGGTTGGGCTGGATGAGCTTGGAGGTCTCTTCCAACCTGGTTGATTCTATTCTATTCTGTTCCTATTCTATTCCTATTTATTCCTCTTCCATTCCTATTTATTCCTATGCCTATTCTATTCCTATTCCTATTCTGTTTCTTCTCAAAGTGAGGGTGAGCTAAATAAATATTTTTTCAAAAACTCTGTTGAAGTCACAATATTTTCTTAAAAATTGCTGTCTGTGTGTGCTAGTTTGAGCCTAGCTAGCATGTTCTGATGAGAAGAACTAGATAATAGGCTGACAAATGAAAACAATGGTGAGGTCTACTTCCCTCACAGTCTTGCTGAGATGTGTACAAAAGAAAGGCAAAACAAAAAGATAAGGNAAAATTCCAGAGCTGGCTGAGTCTAGTCTGGGTGATTTCTAAAGTGTTGGGGGGCAGGGGGACACCCAAACCATCACACTGTGAAAGTGGAAACTGCTGTACAAAAGCAGTTCTTATTAAAGTAAACCTGGCAAAAGTGGATGGCATCCAAATCAGTGATCTCGCATGGACACTCATAGGAATACTCTTTGCCAATTCAATTATTTTTTCCCAGGAGATAGCTGTGGATGTCTAGAGGGTGCTCAGACACAGCCTATCAGGTAGGTAATTGCTTCTCTGAGCCCAAGGTCAGTAGTTTAAAACAATCTTTCCCAGTTGTGCCTTTTGTACGTGTGTCATCTCTGCTGTGGTTAAGCAATGCTGCGCTTCCTAAAATCGCTGCTTTCAAGTAGAATATGTCCTTATGTACATGAGGTACTTCACAACACCCACAGTGACAAGAAGTGCTTTCCCCAGCACAGCTACACTTTGTTCACCTTGATCTGCAGCTTTTTAAAAAGAAAATGAAATAGTACTTAAAAAACTGTATTAAATAAATAATCTTCACATGTGTTTCCCCCCCTGGCAAGTGCTGTTGGTGCACAAACCAAGAGTCTTCTGTAGCTAAAAACTAGCCAGGAAAGGATGAGTGTGTGGATTCACTGCACCCGGTGCCTTATTGACCTTGAGGCAGATTAGCCCAAGTGGAAATGTGCTTATTCTTGCTGAAACCAAATTTTCACCTGGATTTCACCTGGATTTTCACCAGGTTAGCAATAAAGTCTGCAGTCAGAGACGCAGCTTCCTACTGTGACTCCATGAATGCAGGACAATACACAAGAGATAAAATACAGGAATGTCAGTATGTATTTCTCAGCCTTTGCCAAATGCTGGAGCCATCTCTTCTACCACACAACTGTTCCTGTTCTTTTAGACTTTGTTTATTTTGCTCATATGGTGACACCTGACACTGCAGAACAGAACTCGATGGCAGCTCCACTCAGCGCCTGCACCAACACCCAACTGTTGGTCTGCAAAAGAAATGCTGAGCAAAAAGATTAGCTTTACATGTGTCATTACCATCACATGGCATCAAAACATATGTGATTAAAAATCATTCTGTCAAAATGAGAACTGCAGAGCTGTATAATCAGAGCTTTTTGGTGAGAAGAACGGGGGAGTTATGATGGAGGGACTAACAGATGGCTCAATAACAAGGCACGGCTCACTGAGCTTGTGAAGGTATGTGAACCAAGTTCATCTTCTGACCTTGAGGATGGCATTTGCTTTAAGCTACTGCTGATCTCAGTGAGCCTTATTCTGTGTTTGACACTAGTCTGTTTACATAGAATCAAAGCTACGGTGCAGTAAAATGGTAATCTATATGTGCAATAGAAAAAGTATGGAATGGTTTAATCTATGGTAACAAAGTTAGAATATTGACCATGGTCATCCTGTTGGATCAATGCTGTATGTCAATAGGACATTTCCACTGGTGGCAGTCTTGTTGGCATCCACTCAAGTCAAACCACAGCTGCAGCAAAAGGGCTATACACAAAAAAACCTTCAAATGAAGGCTTAACAAAGCAAATTTTTTGTACCCAGATGTTTTATGCAGTTAATATGTTCCCTCAGCTGACAGCTTAATTGCCAAGTGCAATGAAAAATGTATACACTGGTGCAAGGTGATTACCAAGCTATAGATTTACTTCACTATTTAAACTTTAATTGCCCTGTTTGTTGCCTTTTTTTTTTTTTTCTTCATTTTGTACAAGGTATTTTTATAGCTTCAATGATCAAACAATCAATTTGCATTTATATAGCACCGACTGAAAAGGGAGCATCACAAACACTTTAGACAGACTAAGCAAAAATTCAACTAAGCCAAGCCACTTGGGAGCACAGGTGAGGTCAAACGAGTCTCAGCAGCAAGAGAAATGGGTGTGTGTACCCAACCACTTCTAGAAGGGCAGTGCTTCAGGGTAAAAGCATTAAAAGCAGATTTTAGTCCCACAATCAAATGAAGAACTGAAATCAGTTCTTCCTCAGGTGCTACTCACAGGTCTGAAGGAAACAAGACTGCTAGTACATGCTCTAGACCTAATTACTCATCCTGACGGACAAGATTAACTTTCAAAGACTGAAATCACAGTGCTTAAGAGTTCTCTCTCTGCATAGAGAGGTATAGCCAAAGTCACCTTGCAGTTAGCACCACTTGCCCAGTGGAGTGAATTAATTACCTACCCATCTGGTCAGTGATACTATCCTCACTTCTTTGCCAGCTGGGTGTGGATTTGCCGCTGCCGCCCGTATCCGATTGCGTGTTCTGCCTGTCAATGGAAGCAGGGGATCTGCGGCTGATCCCAAACCTGTTGTAACACCCCAAAGAACAAAGCAGATCATGTTACTAGATATGCACAGAACTCATATAAGGAGAAAAGAGCACTTTTAAGCAGCCAGTGTCAAACAACAGGGCAAGCCAATGAACAGTACAACTGGCAGGGTTTATAATTGTGCTAGTTTGAGCCTAGCTAGCATGTTTTGGTGAGAAGAACTAGATGATAGGCTGAGAAATGAAAACAATGGTGAGGTCTACTTCCCTCACAGTCTTGCTGAGATGGGTACAAAAGAAAGGCAAACCAAAGATTAGGTCACTTGCTTCTTCTCTTCGCTGGGAGCTTTTGCCTGCTGGGGAGCTCGTGGCTGCTGGCTGGACTCCATCTTGCTTTCTAACCTCACCCTCCCTTTGCTTGGCTGCTTGACCTTGCTTTTTAACCCTCTTGGCTGAACCTCCATTCTTCCTTGGGACTGGGGTAGGGTTGAGAGGGGTAGGGGAAAGGTGAGGGGGTGGTTGAGAGCCCCTCCTGGGGACTCAGGTTTCTGGGAGGGGAATTGTGTTTGTATTACCTTTTTAACTTGTCTATTTCTGTCTATAACTGTATATACTGTAACTATCTGCTTGTACATTGTGCCAGCTGTAAATATAAGCTTCATTCAAATTTCCAGAGCTGGCTGAGTCTAGTCTGGGTGATTTCTAAAGTGTGGGGGGGCAGGGGACACCCAAACCATCACAATAATGCTTTTCCCATTTCATTTTTGTGACAGCTCTCAGGACCCATTTAGCACCTTTAAGGCATTAAGATTACTATACACATTCATTTACTGAGCCTCTTTGATCAAGAACATCTGCTCATAGCACAACTAGAACAAACAGACCAAACATCCTAAAATGAAATTTCCCAGTTTTCATTTACACAGATATTTAAATGGAAAGGTGAAGAGACCGCTGCATGGTTACAGAAAGCTGACCAGAGTGAGTAAAAAGTCTGGAAAAAAGCCACCTATGGAGATGAAGTGTGTTTATTGGGAAAGGATACCAAAGATGGATCCTTTTAACTGGGACAGCACTACCTCAAACTAATCTAAGTGAGCATGAGAGGTTTGTTAGGAAAATCCCATGAATCGCAGCCTTTTTCCTGGATTTAAGCAAAAGGCGAATAAGGTCACACCAAGATATGCAGATATATGCAAACAAGGTTAGATAATCTGGGACAACATTAACACTGCCAAGTATTTTAAGTAAGTGCTTATCAAGCTGACTATATTTATAGAATCATAGAATCAATCAGGTTGGAAGAGACCTCCAAGCTCATCCAGTCCAACCTATCACCCAGCCCTAGCCAATCAACCAGACCATGGCACTAAGTGCCTCATCCAGGTTTTTCATAGAATAGAATCATAGAATCAACCAGGCAGGAAGAGACCTCCAAGCTCATCCAGTCCAACCTATCACCCAGCCCTAGCCAATCAACCAGACCAAGGGACTAAGTGCCTCATCCAGGTTTTTCATAGAATAGTATCATAGAATAGACCAGGTTGGAAGAGACCTCCAAGCTCATCCAGTCCAACCTAGCACCCAGCCCTAGCCAATCAACTAGACCAAGGCACTAAGTGCCTCATCCAGTCATTGAGCATTATTCTTGATGAAGTCTTAATGATTGATCTGCTAAATTTAACCCCAACTACCATTACTATGGAACTTAAGTGATTTATATATAATACAGAATTACAGATGGATTTCTTAGAGGCTTTCAGCCATATAAGGCAGGTAGACTTTTCATAGAATCATAGACTCAGCCAGGTTGGAAGAGACCTCTAAGCTCATTCACTCCAACCTATCGCCCAGCCCTATCCAACCAACTAGACCATGGCACTAAGTGCCTCATCCAGGCTTTGTTTGAACACCTCCAGGGACAGCTCCCTGAGCTCCCAGTATCTCGAGGTTATAAGTTCTGTAAATTATTATTTGATCATAAAATAAAGAATGGTCTAATTAAAATCAGAAGCAGCTACAGGAAAGCAGCAAGACATGGATACCTACTGCTGTAGAAGAGAGGACACAGAGGAAAAGGAAAACCATTCAAGGACTTTGTAAATCCTGCTAGATTAGTTAGATGGATTTCAGGAAGTTAAAAAAGATACAGTAAACTCAAGGAGAAGAATCTAATGGCAAAGCAGAGACACAGTGCTTCTGTGACATACAAAAGAACAAGGGGACACAGTCTCAAGTTGTGCCAGGGGAGGTCGAGGCTGGATGTTAGGAGGAAGTTCTTCACAGAGGTAGTGATTGGCATTGGAATGGGCTGCCCAGGGAGGTGGTGGAGTCACCGTCCCTGGAGGTGCTGAAGCAAAGCCTGGATGAGCCATTTAGTGCCATAGTCTAGATGATTGGACAGGGCTGGGTGCTAGGTTGGGCTGGATGATCTTGGAGGTCTCTTCCAACCTGCCTGATTCTATGATTCTATAAAAAGTCTACCTGCCTTATATGCCTAAAAGCCTCTAAGAAATGCATCTGTAATTTTGTACTATATATAAATGTCCCATAGGTAGTCTTCCCAAGGGCCAACCTTCTCTCCAGCATCTTAGCAATTAAATGCTGAAAAATTCTCTCCCATTATTTTAAGAACAAACTTGGGCTGATTGCTGACCAGCTCTACCATCAAGCATCACTACAGACTTGCTCTGAATCTGGTCTCGGACAAATCTCAGCAGGTGGAGTATGTGGAGCTGCAACGATTTGTAGTAAAAGACATTGCTTTGCTTACTGAGGCAAGGGAAAGCCTCCTCCAAAATCACATTTTTCATGCCTTCCACTTTGACTGATGGAAAATGTTTGGAAAGTCTTAAGTAAATGTGACTCCTGTGTACAAGAATACTGTGGAAGACAAAATGCTTTTCCTGTAAGAACAGAACATGCTGCTCAGGGAGGTGGTGGTGGAGTCGCCGTCCCTGGAGGTGTGTCNCCTTGAGTACTGTGTCCAGTTCTGGGCTCCTCAACTCAAGAGAGATGTTGAGGTGCTGGAACATGTCCAGAGAAGGGCAACAAAGCTGGTGAGGGGCCTGGAACACAAATCCTATGAGGAGAGGCTGAGGGAGCTGGGGTTGTTTAGCCTGGAGAAGAGGAGGCTCAGGGCAGATCTCATTGCTGTCTGCAGCTACCTGAAGGGAGGCTGTAGCCAGGTGGGGTTGGGCTCTGCTGCCAGGCAAGCAGCAAGACAAGAAGGGGACACAGTCTCAAGTTGTGCCAGGGCAGGTCTAGGCTGGATGTTAGGAGGAAGTTGTTGCCACAGAGAGAGATTGGCATTAGAATGGGCTGCCCAGGGAGGTGGTGGAGTCAACGTCCCTGGGGGTGTTCAGGAAAAGCCTGGATGGGGCACTTAGTGCCATGGTCTGGTTGACTGGATAGGGCTGGGTGCTAGGTTGGACTGGATGATCTTGGAGGTCTCTTCCAACCTGACTGATTCTATTCTATTCTTCCATTATTCCTTTTAAACAGTGTTTCCTTGAATGGAAACTTCAAACTCAAAAAGACTACACATGTGAGGTTTCTAGGACATAGCTTGTGCTAGTTTGAGCCTAGCTGGGATATTTTGGTGACAAGAATTAGATGATAGGCTGTGAAAAGGAAACAATGGTGATGGCTGCTGCACTCATAGGCTTGCTGAGATGTATAAAAACAAGAACACAAACATAGATAAGGGAGTTGCTCTTGGGCTCTGGGCTGCATGCATTTCTCTCTCTAATTTGCTGCCTAACTAATCCATCTGCTTCCTAACCCCCCTGGCCAATCCTCCAAACTCACCTTGAATGTAAATCAAAATCTGGGGTAAGGTGGAGGAGTGGGGAAAAGGTGGAAGGGTGGTTGGGAGCCCCTCCTGGGGACTCTGGTTTCTGGGAGGGCTGTTGTGTTTCTGTATTACTTTTTAACTGGTCTACTTCTGTCTGTAGCTGTAAATATTGTAAATATCTGCTTGTATATTGTGCTAAGCTGTAAATATAAAGCTTCATGCTCTAATTTCCAGGTTGGCTGAGTCTAGTCTGGGTGATTTTCTTAAGTGGGGGGGGGGGAGCAGGGAACACCCAAACCATCACACAGCTCTTTGCTGAACTTGCAAACTGCTCAAAGAAAGCTGCACCGAATGTATTCACTTACAAGATGGAAAATGGTTGGGATGGGTGCTGCTGTGCTCTGAGGCCAATAAGGTTCCTTCCAACCCAAATTACTCTATGGATCTATGAAAACAAAACCCTCAGTGCCTCTGAAAACCCCTTCCTACTCAAACAGTTATGGTTGTGATATCTAAGGACGTATGTCAGAAGTACTTTTTTGTAGAGCAAATGATGTAGTCAGAAAAATGCAGACAAGATATGTGGAGCACAAAGCTGCTCTTCAGAATTCAAGACACCACACAAGCACTGCTGGCAGGAATGAGCCAGGAAGTGTGCAGTGTGCTGAGAGGTTAAGTGCCTTTTCCAGCCCCAGAGCTCTGGACACACATCTATTTAGTTTCCTTACAGCGAAGTTTAATGAGTTTAGAGAAAGTCTGCAAGGAAAAGAACAGAGAGGACAAGCCTCTGGAAGAAGAAGCAGCATTTTCTGTAACACATGGTTGGAACTGCATTCTCTGGGCTGACACAGAGCAGTGTGTCCTTACCAGCACCTAAATGGCAGAAGAGTGCTTTGTGTTAAGCTCTTGACAATGGTCGTTAATCTTACTAATAGTATAATTTTTCTGAATAGAGAATAAGAAATCTCTACTTTATAAAGACCCAGATCAGAGTGAATTATACACAATGACCTCCAATGTACTCAAGACTTCAGAGGGAAGCTTTGCAGTGTGAACTATCCTCAGTTCTGCCCCTTTATCTTCTCCATAGGAAGTCATTTGGAATGTGGTAGACAGGCCTCCTGCTGCCAATTACTTCTTTCCCCTAATTGGAGATGCTTGATTTATTGCTCCTTTCAGTCTGCTCTGAAAATGATACAGATTTAATTTCTTTATCTGCCAGTTTCCCCTTACATTGACATTGAACCGCTTCAGAGAGTTTGAAGGTTTCTGGAAAGCTGGGAGAAGAATGCCTTGAAACAGGGTGACTGGGAATATCTGAAAAGGTTGCTAGCTGTGGGTTACCTGGCACTTTCCTGATAGGCTGGATGTTAGGAGGAACTTCTTCCCAGAGAGAGTGATTGGCATTGGAATGGGCTGCCCAGGGAGGTGGTGGAGTCACCGTCCTTGAATCACAGAATCAGTCAGAGTTGGAAGGGACCACAAGGAGCATCGAGTTCCAACCCCCCTGCTATGGGCAGGGACACCCTAGCCTAGATCAGGCTGGCCACAGCTCACAGCTTTTTTGTAGGCCCCCTTCAGGTACTGGAAGGCCACAATGAAGTCACCTCAGAGCCTCCTCTTCTTCAGACTGAACAGCCCCAACTCTTTCAGTCTGTCCTCACAGCAGAGCTGCTCCAGCCCTCTGAGCATCCTTGTGGCTCTGGAGGTGTTCAAGCAAAGCCTGGATGAGGCACTTAGTGCCATGGTCTAGTTGACTGGATAGGGCTGGGTGCTAGGTTGGACTGGATGATCTTGGAGGTCTTTTCCAACCTGGTTGATTCTATGATTCAACAACACTTGCCTTAACTATTAGTACAGACTGAAAAGTCCCAAACCTATTACTTACTTTATTTTAGAATCTAAATCTGTGAAATGAAGCCATTTGCAACATGAAACCAGCACCTTTAAGGAAGAGCTTTAAGTACATAAAGGTTCCTTTGTACAGTAACCTGCGCACTTGTAGACTAGACTAGAATAGAATAGAATCAACCAGGTTGGAAGAGACCTCCAAGATCATCCAGTCCAACCTAGCACCCAGCCCTATCCAGTCAACCAGACCATGGCACTAAGTGCCTCATCCAGGCTTTTCCTGAACACCCCCAGGGATGGTGACTCCACCACCTCCCTGGGCAGCCCATTCCAATGCCAATCACTCTCTCTGTCAAGAACTTCCTCCTAACATCCAGCCTATACTTCCCTCGGCACAACTTGAGGCTGTGTCCCCTTGTCCTGTTGTTGGTTGTCTGAGAGAATAGACCAACCCCCACCTGGCTACAACCACCCTTCAGGTAGTTGTAGACAGCAATGAAGTCTGCCCTAAGCCTCCTCTTCTCCAGGCTAAACACCCCCAGATCCCTCAGCCTCTCCTCATAGGGTTTGTGTTCCAGGCCCCTCACCAGCTTTGTTGCCCTTCTCTGGAAACCTTCCAGCACCTCAACATCTCTCTTGAATTGAGGAGCCCAGAACTGGACACAGCACTCAAGGTGTGGCCTGACCAGTGTTGAGTACAGGGGAAGAAGAACCTCCCTCGTCCTACTGGCCACACTGTTCCTGATCCAGGCCAGGATGCCATTGGCCCTCTTGGCCACCTGGGCACACTGCTGGCTCATCTTCAGTCTGCTATCCACCAGTACTAGGATCCAAGAGAGAGATTAGGTCATGAAGGGAACAGATGGAAGCAAGAGGGTTTTAAAACTGACTTTTTCAGGAAGCATGACAAAGGCTGAAACGTTTTAATGCATGCAAACAAGTGCTGACAGGAGGCTGCATAAACACTCCTTTAGTTTAACCTATGTTACAACAAACAGAACAGAGAACAAAAAGCCTGCCTAAGAAGAGTATGAAAAAAAAGATCTGTTGCCTACCCTTCTGGCATAGATTTTTGTCTGTAGGTGCCCCCACCAGAGCCAGTCTCACTGGAGGATGACAAGTTGCTTGGAGAATTACGGCACTGCTGCGATCTTGCTAAGGCAATGGATGAAACTGTCACGTAGACATCGGAACCAGGAGACAACCTGTTCAGAACAAAGGAACCAGCTGAATCAGCAACACTGGACTGTGCAAAGCTTGGAGGACTGCAGGACATCAGGGAGACGGTAGAAATGAAGTCAGTTGTAGGACTGGATGTTTTCTCCTTAAGAATCCATTAGAAACCATGGAAAATCAGCTCTAAAAAGCTGGATGTTGGGGAGCAAACGGAGAGAGGCAAGTCTTGTCTCTCTTATAATGACAGGATGAAGAGTAATGGGTTTAAACTGGCAGAGGGGGGATTTAAACTGGATATTAGGAAGAAGTTCTTTACAGTGAGGGTGGTGAAACACTGTAATAGGCTGCCCAGGGAGATTGAGGATGCTCCCTCCCTGGAGGTGTTCAAGGCCAGGTTGGATGAGGCCTTGAGCGACCTGTTCTAGTGGGAGGTGTCCCTGTCTTTGGTGGGGTTGGAATGAGATGATCTTTGAGATCCCTTCCAACCTAAGCCATTCTAAGATTCTAAGTGCAGGGGGAAAACCTGAGTGCACACTGGGGGAGCATCCCAGTTTCTATAGTCCTGATGAGATTTTACAGCTTTCTTGTAAGGAATAACGAAGCACAACATTCCTCCTGCAAATACCAAGCAGAACAAAATATTTCACATTCTCAAAACAAACTCTTGCCTGGAATTTAAACTAGTGAGCTGTCTTTGCAAACTCTCCCCAGAGTAGCAAAAGCTTATCTCTCTGCCACCAAATTTGTCTGGGTTAAATTGCAAGACTTCTAGGATTCTATGACTGAAATCCAAGTTACTTAGAATCATAGAATCATAGAATGGTTTAGGTTGGAAGGGACCTCAAGGATCATCCAGCTCCAACCCCCTGCCATAGGCAGGGACACCTCCCACTAGAGCAGGCTGCTCAAGGCCTCATCCAGCCTGGCCTTAAACGCCTCCAGGGAGGAAGCAGCCACAACCTCCCTGGGCAACCTGTGCCAGTGTCTCACCACCCTCACTGTAAAGAACTTCCTCCTAACACCCAGTCTAAATCTCCCCTCTGCCAGCTTAAACCCATTCCCCCTCGTCCTGACATTACCAGACCGTGTCAATAGTCCCTCCCCAGCCTTCCTGTAGGCTCCCTTCAGATACTGGAAAGCCACTTAAAAATACCTTACATTCTCTCCAAAAGCACAACAGTCTAATGTTCAATGATTCAATGGATCAGAGCTCTGTCTGAAAATACAAACCTGAGTCATGTGAAGCCTTGTCCTGTCAGAACAACCATACAGTGGTGGGACAGAAATACAACACATGCACCTGGGCAGCATGGCTGGAAGCAGCAGGATAACACTGCTCAACTTTGTATATCCTGTTCTGGAAGTGAAACCTTTTTTAGATCATTCTCTGCTTTGTGCATTTTGTTTCCCAAAACTCAGGTAAGTGCATTGCTACTGGATACTTCTTTGCTCTACTTAGTGGTGGCTGAAGCCGTTCAGAACATCGAATGAAATCACAGAATCAGTCAGGGTCAGAAAGGACCACAAGGATCAGCCAGTTCCAAACCCCTGCCATGGGCAGGGACACCCTACCCTAGATCAGGCTGGCCACAGCCTCATCCAGCCTGGCCATAAACATCTCCAGGGACGGGGCCTCAACCACCTCCCTGGGAAACCCATTCCAGGCTCTCACCATTTTCATGCTCAACAACTTCCTCCTCACCTCCACTCTGAATCTTCCCACCTCCAGCTTTACTCCATTATCCCTAGTCCTGTCACTACCTCATAGCTTAAAAAGTCCCTCCCCAGCTATTTTGGACACCCCTTCAGATACTGAAGGCCACAAGGAGGTCACCTGGGAGCCTCTTCTGCAGACTGCGCAGCCCCAACTCTTTCAGTCTGTCCTCACAGCAGAGCTGCTGCAGTCCTCTGATCATCCCTGTGTCTCTTCTCTCGACACACTCCAGCATCTCCACACCCCTGTTGAAACAGTGGCTCCAGAACTGGATGCAGTACTCCAGGTGGGATCTCACCAGAGTAGAGGGGGGGAATCACCTCCCTCATCTGCAGTGATTTATGTGGAGTTTGAGTCATGCCATCCATGAACAGCAAAAACCCTACTGTCAGTGTAAACCTTTACTCATTTAACTAGAAAAAATGTCACTTTTCTAAGTTAAACAGAACACTTTAAAAAAGTATGTAACTTCAGTAAAACACAGATAATTGCCTCAGAACATGTCTTGGGTTTGGAGATTTACATAGTCTAGCTATTTAATCTCTATCTGTAAAGAAGTGGCAGATTTCCATCAGCTCTTTCCACAACAATGCAGGAAATTTAAAGCTCAAAGGCTCTTTGGAAAATGGAAAAAGAATAAAAAAGCAAAGGAAAAAGAAGGCACTGATTAATATCTGTTACTGTTAATTCTCTACATGTATGTATAGAACCATAGAATCACAGAATGGTTTAGGTTGGAAGGGACCTCAAGGATCATCCAGCTCCAACCCCCTGCCATAGGCAGGGACACCTCCCACTAGAGCAGGCTGCTCAAGGCCTCATCCAGCCTGGCTTTAAACACCTCCAGGGAGGAAGCATCCACAACCTCCCTGGGCAACCTGTGCCAGTGTCTCACCACCCTCACTGTAAAGAACCTCCTCCTACTATCCAGTCTAATACACACACACACATGTATATACACAGAATCACAGAAAGACTCCTAATTTGAGGTCACAGGGGGTTAGAACTTTCTTGCACCCAAACGAGATGTGAAATGTTTTCTGAGATAAACCTTTCTGATGCACAGACACTCATGAAAAGAGAAGATTCCTAACAAACAAAGCATTCCACTTCATTTTCAAATGCCAGCAGTACCTCAGTTGATGAACTTGCACACTACCAAAACAAAACCACTTGCTAAGAACTGTGCATGCTGAGTCCAAGAGATGCCCACTGCTTCCTCAGGGTGTACAGGGACAGACCACCACACGAGTTGGAGCAAAACAGGACTCCAGCTAACGTGGTCCACAGAATCACACAAAGATTCTGGTTGGCAAAGCCCCTCGGGAGCACCAAGTCCAACCTGGAATGCTACTCTACAAGGTTCACCATAAGTCATATTCCCAAGCACCACATCCAAACGACCTCAAACACATCCAGAGTTGGCGACTCAACCACCTCCCTGGGCAGCTCATTCCAATGCCTGACCACTCTTTCTGTGAAAAAATGTTCCCCAATACCTAGTCTAAACCTACCCAGTCACAGCTTGAGGCCATTCCCTCTTGTTCTAGAGCTATTTACCTGTGAGCAGAGCCCAGCAGCAACCTCTCCACCATGTCCTTTCAGGTAGCTGTAGACAGCCCTGAGGTCTCCTCTCAGCCTTCTCTTTTTCAAACTGACCATACCCTGCTCCTTCAGTCGCTCCTCATAAGATGGAAGGGCTCCAGGCCCTTCCCCAGCTTCCTTGCCCTCCTCTGCACTCGCTCCAGCATCTCCACATCCCTCTTGTAAAGAGGTGCCCAAAACTGGACACAGTACTTGAGGTGTGGCCTCAGCAGAGCAGAGTACAAGGGCACAGGACAAACTCGTGCAGCATACATTCAAAATGAGAGATTTGGAAAGCAGGTTTGACTTTCAGCTTCAGTGAGAACGATTTCAAACTAAGCAGCCCAAGCTCCTGCATAGGATTTACTCTCCAGGCCCTTCACCTGCTCCCCAGCTTCGTTGCCCTCCTCTGCATCTGTGTGTGTGTACAGATACGTGTCTAGATCTCACGCTGCTTCCCTCGATACTGTGCACAAAAGCAATAAGGTGACAAAATCTTAACATGGAAAGGGCAGTTAAGACTGGACAAAAGCTCTTCATCATCTGGAATTTCATAAAGTAGGTATGACTAATAGCCACTCCTCATTCCAGAAGAGAATGATCTAATGCCTGACCATTGGAAGCACCACACTAAACCCAGCATATTCCTTTCTCGTCTACCAAACTGCATTTAACTAATCTCACAGTTATCAAGCAACAACTCTGAATTATTTGATTGCAAAGGACACAGTTCAAGAGTTGGAGACTTAGGGAGCTCTGAGTGAGCCAAGCAGTTCATTTTCCCAGGCATATTCTTATAAAGATGAAAAAAAAATTAAAAATCAGTTCAGGCAACAAAAATTTGTGCTTTCAATAGCATTCACTCATAGAATAGAATCAGAGAATCACAGAATCAACCTGGTTGAAAGAGACCTCCAAGATCATCCAGGCCAACCTAGCACCCAGCCATGTCCAATCAACCAGACTGTGGCACTAAGTGCCTCATCCAGGCTTTGCTTGAACACCACCTCCCTGGGCAGCCCATTCCAATGCCAATCACTCTCTCTGCCAACAACTTCCTCCTAACATCCAGACTTGACCTTCCCTGGCACAACTTGAGACTGTGTCCCCTTGTTCTGTTGCTGGCTGTCTGAGAAAAGAGCCCAACCCCACCTGGCTACGGCCTCCCTTCAGGGAGCTGCAGAAAGCAATGAGCTCTGCCCTGAGCCTCCTCTGCTGCAGGCTGCACACCCCCAGCTCCCTCAGCCTCTCCTCACAGGGCTGGGCTCCAGGCCCCTCACCAGATTTGTTGCCCTTCTCTGGACATGTTCCAGTATCTCAACATCTCTCTTGAATTGAGGAGCCCAGAACTGGACACAGCACTCAAGGTGTGGCCTGACCAGTG
>WAAF01009240.1:0-14201 GCA_013400475.1 Tricholaema leucomelas | reverse complement strand
GATGGCATCACATTGGCAGCTTCCAGTCTTCAGGGACCTCTCCAGTGAGCCAGGGCTGTTGATAAATGATGGAGAGTGGCTTGGCCAGCTCATCTGCCAGCTCTCTCAGCACCCTAGGATGGATCCCATCTGGTCCCATGGACTTGTGAGGATCCAAGTGGCTAAGCCGGTCCCTTACTGCTTCTTCCTGGATTGCAGGGGGACTTTATTGGTCCCTGACTCCATCTGCCAGTTTAGGAGGCCAGTTGTCCTGGAGACAACCTGTCCTGCTATTGAAGACTGAGGCAAAGAAGATGTTAAGCACATCTGCCTCTTCCTCATCCTTTGTCACTATATTCCCCTCTCCATCTCATAAGGACTGGAGGTTGTCCTTGCCCCTTCTCTTGTCATTAATATATTTATAGAAACATTTTTTATTCTCCTTGACAGCTGTGGCCAGCCTAAATCCTAAATGGGCTTTAGCCTCTCTAATTTTTTTCCTGCAAGACCTAGCAACATACTTGAACTCTTCCTGGGAAACCTCCCCTCTTTTCCAAAGGTGATACACTCTCTTTTTTATCTTTAATTCCTTTAGCAGCTCCTTGCCCATCCAGTCTGGCTGCCTCCCTTGTCAGCTCCTCTTCTGGTGCACTGGCACAGCTGCTCCTCTGCCATCAGGAGTTCTTTCTTGAAGTAGGTCCAACTTTCCTGGACCCCTTTGTTTCTAATGGCTCTTTCCCAAGGAACTTTCCAAATCAGTTCCTTAAATAAACTGAAGTCTGCCCTTTGGAAGTCCAGTCTGGAGGTTCTGTTGATGCCCCTCCTGGTTTCTCTCTGTAATTTCATGGTCACTGGACCCCAGGCAGCCTCCAACCACCACATGTCCCACCAGCCCGTCTCTATTTGTGAACAGCAGGTCGAGCAGGCCTGCACCCCCGTAGGCTCACGTTGTCCTCCACATGCTCTAGGAACCTTCTAGGCTGCCTCTTCTCTGCAGAGTCCCAGCAGACGTCTGGCAGGTTAAAATTGCCCACAGGAATGAGGGCAAGTGATCGTGAGGCAGCCTCCAGTTGCTGAAAGAATAATAAATCAACCTCTTCTTCCTGGTTGGGTGGTCTACAACAGACTCCAACCAGGATGTCAGCCTTGTTAGCCTCCCCCTTAATTCTCACACACAGGGACTCAACCTGATCATCCTTAATCTCTACCTTCATGACATCCATAGAATGGTCAAGGTTGGAAGGAACCTCAAGGATCATCCAGCTCCAACCTCTTGCCATAGGCAGGGACACCTCCCACTAGAGCAGGCTGCTCAAGGCCTCATCCAACCTGGTCTTAAACACCTCCAGGGAGGAAGCCCCTCCCTGGGCAACCCATTCCAGTGTCTCACCACCCTCACTGTAAAGAACTTCCTCCTAACATCCAGTCTGAATCTCCCCTCTTCCAATTTAAACCCATTCCCCCTCGTCCTGGCATTCCCAGACCTTGTCAATAGTCCCTCCCCAGCCTTCCTGTAGGCTCCCTTCAAATACTGGAAGGCCACTCTAAGGTCTCCTCGAATCCTTCTCTTCTCCAGACTGTTTAAAGCCTACTTTACATCTATACAGGCACTCAGGTTTAAACTCACTTATGCTTACAGAGCAATAATCTGCCCTTTAAAAATGTCACCTTTTTTTCCCCTCAATTGGAAATTGTTGCAAGGAAACCAATTACTTCTCAATTAATATTTTTGTAAAATGATTTCCTGTTGGAAAATACTCACATTTTCACTTCAAGTTCAGTTATGCCTTTTCTTTACTTCCTATGCCTTACCAAAAAGTGACAGCACTGCTCAGAAGGAACCTCAAGATTTCAGAACTATGTCATGGAGTTACAATTCATTCACAGAGATGAAAGACCTCGAGGGCAAACAAAATTGCCTTATAAATGTGGTCTGAACAACAGCAACCAACAACCAGTCAGGTAGCACATCTTATTATTTAAATCAGTACTCTTTTTTTCTGTTGGTCCAAATTGCAATAGCATTCACTCACAGAATCAACCAGGTTGGAAGAGACCTCCAAGATCATCCAGTCCAACCTAGCACCCAGCCCTGTCCAATCAACCAGACCATGGCACTAAGTGCCTCATCCAGGCTTTGCTTGAACACCACCTCCCTGGGCAGCCCATTCCAATGCCAATCACTCTCTCTGCCAACAACTTCCTCCTAACATCCAGACTTGACCTCCCCCGGCACAACTTGAGACTGTGTCCCCTTGTTCTGTTGCTGGCTGTCTGAGAGAAGAGCCCAACCCCACCTGGCTACAGCCTCCCTTCA
The DNA here is from genome assembly GCA_013400475.1 of Tricholaema leucomelas. Taxonomy (NCBI): domain Eukaryota; kingdom Metazoa; phylum Chordata; class Aves; order Piciformes; family Lybiidae; genus Tricholaema lacrymosa; species Tricholaema leucomelas. Next base: position 11,905 of record WAAF01009240.1, on the reverse strand, counting down.
GGTAGCTGCAGACAGCAATGAGCTCTGCCCTGAGCCTCCTCTTCTGCAGGCTGCACACCCCCAGCTCCCTCAGCCTCTCCTCACTGTGTTGTGCTCCAGGCCCCTCACCAGCTTCGTTGCCCTTCTCTGGACATGTTCCAGTATCTCAACATAGCACTGCAGAACATTTCATTTTATGGGAAACACATAAATATGACAAAAGAACTTTACAGTAGCTCTGTGAACTGACTTCTTGAGCCGCTTTGAAATCTACGGATGAAAGGCACTTCCCAAGATAAAAGGAGCATTGCATTAGCAGTATGCTTCTAGAGTTAAGATCAATAAAAGGCAAGGACAGAATATAATTAAACATTAAACTAAACCGAGCTGTTACCTATTTCAAAAGACAGCTTTAAGAAGAAATTCCAAAGCGGTTAAGTGCATGAGTCCCATTATTGAATCTAAAAACAGGCCAAGCGCCCATTACATCAGACAGACACAATTACACTGCAGTCAATTGAACTGAGATTATCCCATGCATGGTTTAGTTCTAACAGATCTAGTTCACCCTGCAAGAACTACTTGAGCCTTGCCATATATGGGAAGAAAATAGTCTTTTGTGAGGGCAGTGATTGGGATGGGCAGACATATATTTCATTTAATATGACAACGCAGGCGTTGCTCTTAAATTAATTTCCATGTCATTAGCTGTAATTTTACCCTCATCTTCAGGATGCACACACATCATAAGAAAAAGGTCAGACTATTTGGCTTTGTGCCTATGGCCTAAGGCAGTCTTTAGCTATATGAGCGCACATAGAAGCCTTCTCCCTTAGGACCTCTGTCCCATGCAGTTTTGTTTTGTGCTATAAGTTTCTGGTACAGGCCAGGATGCCATTGGCTCTCTAGACCACCTGGGGAGGTACAGGCTGGATGTTAGGAGAAGTTCTTGCCAGAGAGAGTGATTGGCATTGGAATGGGCTGCCCAGGGAGGTAGTGGAGTCGCAGTCCCTAGAGGTGTTCAAGAAAAGACTGGATGGGGCTCTTAGTGTCATGGTCTAATTGAATGGATAGGGCTGGGTGACAGCTTGGACTAGATGATCTTGGAGGTCTCTTCCAACCTGGTTGATTCTATGATTCTCTGTATTGGATTTTCCAGAGAGATATACATAAAATAGTCTTTGTGTATACAGTAAGTCCAAATGTTAGGCTACATGGCAATATACAAGAGCTGCACAGGTCACAGAATCATAGAATCAGTCAGGCTTGGAAGGGACCACAAGGAGCATCTAGTTCCAACGCCCCTGCCATGGGCAGGGACACCCTACCCTAGATCAGGCTGGCCAGAGCCCCATCCAGCCTGGCCTTAAACACCTCCAGGGAGGTCAGAAGTGGAGGAGGTGGAGGCTGGCAGAAGAGAAGAGCTGGCCTTACAGCCAAGGCATTTCAGCGCTGACTTAGCAAACTGAATTCTTATCTTGTGCTTGCTGCAGCGCTCCCATATGACTGCCAGCATGTTTGCTAAAGAAAATTTTTCATTCATTGTCACTAATTACAACTTTCTCAAAGGCCTAACTTGATTCCAAGGTCTGATTTACTTCTGAGCTGAACATTTAGCAAAGCAGACGAAGCCAACTGAAGCTATAATTTGAATTTATAAAATACTAACAATGCTGGGCACACTTCCACGAATGAGACGTCCACAGTAAGACACAGCAAATGATTAGAACACAATTTCTCTCTTTATCTTTGTTCTTAAATCTGAAGAGGGCCAAAGGCATCTCTTTTCACAAGAGTTTTTAAAAATTAAGTTTAATTACTACCCATGAAGCATTCAGAAACCATAGTAATGGGCACTGCTGTAAAGCTTAGAAGGGAATTAGTAATTGCGTCTTTACAGCAGGATTTGAATGCCATACAGTAAATAATGGATGGAGTAATGAAGAGGAAAACTAAATACTAAAGAGCTCCTCTTTAATGAGCTGCATCCACCGAATGAGGCAGATGTCCTCTGTTCCAAGAAGTTCTCCTAATTTAATCAAAGGAAGTATCAGAAAATATAGTTATACAAGAACCCTGAATAAAACTGCACAGCAAATCTTAACTCTGGCATGCTTACCTTCCATGTGTCTGATTTCTGCAACCCTAATAATACCACAAGATGTGACAGCTCTCTGAAAGCACTGAGTCAATGCTCTTGTGTTAAAAAGGAAACTGAACCATCCAAAAAAGGAAAAAGAACATCAGCAGTTCTGGTGCAGGGGACAGTGAGTGAAACCGAAGATGCAATGTGCTGGCATATGGTACCTTCTCACATCACGCTGTTACACCTCCTCCAATATCTGCCTTCCATTTGACCACTGATTCCAGAAAACATGTATTGTGACAAGAAAAGATTAGGAGGGACATTCAGGTACAGAATGTCTTCTGTATGATGAAACACTCAACAGGCTACAAGGTTCCACAAATCATACCAATCTGAATGTAGGGCAGGCTGTGGATGTAGTCTACCTGGACTTCAGCAAAGCCTTTGACACTGTCAACCACAACAAGCTCCTGGCAAAGCTGGCAGCTCGTGGCTTGGACAGATTCACCCTGAAATGGGTCAAGAACTGGCTGGAGGGCCGGGCCCAGAGAGTGGTGGTAAATGGTGCCATATCCAGCTGGCAGCTGGCACTAGTGGTGTGCCCCAGGGATCAGTGCTGGGCACAGTCCTGTTCAGTATCTTTATTCATGATCTGAACGAGGGGACTGAGTCCAGCATCAGTACGTTTGCAGATGACACCAATCTAGGAGTGGGTGTGGAGCTGCTGGAGGGTAGGAGAGCCCTGCAGAGGGACCTTCACAGGCTAGATGGGTGGGCAGAGGCCAATGGAATGAGATTTAACAAGGCCAAGTGCAGGGATCTGCACTTTGGCCACAACAACTCCAAGCAGCGCTACAGGCTGGGGACAGAGTGGCTGGAGAGCAGCCAGGCAGAGAGGGAGCTGGGGGTGCTGGCAGACACCAGGTCTGCCTGGTGCTGGGGGTGCTGGCAGGGGGTGCTGCCCAGGTGGCCAGGAGAGCCAATGGCATCCTGGGCTGGCTCAGGAACAGTGTGGCCAGTAGGACAAGGGAGGTTCTTCTGCCCCTGTACTCAGCACTGGTCAGGCCACACCTTGAGTGCTGTGTCCAGTTCTGGGCTCCTCAATTCAAGAGAGATGTTGAGGTACTGGAACATGTCCAAAGAAGTGCAATGAAGCTGTTGAGGGGCCTGGAGCCCAGCCCTGTGAGGAGAGGCTGAGGGAGCTGGGGGTGTGCAGCCTGGAGGCTCAGGGGTGACCTCATTGCTGTCTACAACTACCTGAAGGGTGGTTGTAAGCCAGGTGGGGTTGGTCTCTTCTGCCAGGCAACCAGCGACAGAACAAGGGGACACAGTCTCAAGTTGTGCCAGGGGAGGCCTAGGCTGGATGTTAGGAGGAAGTTGTTGGCAGAGAGAGTGATTGGCATTGGAATGGGCTGCCCAGGGAGGTGGTGGAGTCGCCATCCCTGGAGGTGCTGAAGCAAAGCCTGGATGAGGCACTTAGTGCCATGGTCTGGTTGACTGGACATGGCTGGGTGCTAGGTTGGACTGGATGATCTTGGAGGTCTCTTCCAACCTGGCTGATTCTATGATTCTGTGATTCCAAAAGTGAATTATATTGGATATAGAGAAAAAGTAGGAGGTGTAGAGCTCTCAAGAGACCAGTTAGCAGGCACCTTGATGATTGCTAACCATATTGGTACAGGTGCAATGGGCTCCAGCTGACCTTCAACAGCAGCCAGCCCGCAGACTGTCAGACAAATGGCCACTGTCAAACAAGAGAGACCAGCTCCTGACATCACACAGCATGGCTCTTCTCAGATGTTTCTGAAAGCCCAATTTTTGGCCATATGGCCACGTGCAGCCATAAACCTTTGACCTTCCATAGAATCATAGAATCAGTCAGGGTTGGAAGGGACCACAACGATCATCTAGTTCCTACCCCCCTAAGGCAGGGACACCCTAGCCTAGATCAGGCTGGCCAGAGCCTTATCCAGCTTGGCCTGAAATACCTCCAGGGATGGGGACTCAAACAGCACTGGCATTGAAGGCAGGCTATGAGACCTGCCAAAGGAACTTATGGTAATGGTTAAACGAGCAGATGAACCCCGGTGCAAGTAAAGTTTGATGTGAGCCATGTGGTACACTGATACTCAATTTTCTGTCTAGAAAACTGAACTCTGACTTTGATTCCTAAGGATCCTTGGCCTTAAACACCTCCAGGGATGGGGCCTCAACCACCTCCCTGGGCAATCCATTCCAGCCTCTCACCACTCTCATGCTCAACAACTTCCTCCTCACATCCAGCCTGAATCTACCCACCTCAAACTTTGCTCCATTCCCTCTAATCCTGTCACTCCCTGATATCCTGAAAAGTCTCTCCCCAGCTTTTTTGGAGGCCCCCTTTAGTTACTGAAAGGCCACAAGAAGGTCACCTGGAAGCCTCCTCTTCTGCAGACTGAACAGCCCCAACTCTTTCAGTCTGTCCTCATAGCAGAGCTGCTGCAGCCCTCTGAGCATCCTCCTGGCCCTTCTCTGGACATGCTCCAGTATCTCCACATCCTTTTTGTAATGGGGGCTCCAGAACTGGATGCAGTACTCCAGGTGGGGTCTCAGCAGAGCAGAGTAGGGGGGGAGAATGACCTCCCTCGACCTGCTGGCCACACTTCACCTGATGCAGCCCAGGATCTGGTTGGCCCTCCAGGCTGCAAGTGCACACTGCAGCTCTAGACCCTAGTGCCGTGGGGAAATGCAGAATACATAATCTGGTGTAAGTATGTTTGAATTTGCAGAATGTTATGCAAACTTTAAAATAACAAATCCTGAAACTCTGTGTGCTACAACTTTCACTTGACAAGTGGCAAGATGAGCACTGGCACCTGCTTGTTTATATTAGGAGAAACATCACTGATCCAAGTAAAGCAGCAATAGATCAGGATTTTTATGTAATATGGGAACAGTTTTAACTAGACTCCATCTGCAGGACTTAATCTATAAATGAATGGTGCCAGCTCCTGTCACTGACTACACACAGAGGTGGCATTCAAAGAAGTAGGAAGTTTTAGGGCAAGATCATCCTCCCAAGTCCCCAGTTAAGACTTGCAACTAGTCCTAATGAATATTGTTGTGATACTTCCAGATTGTGAAATTACAGTCAGTGCTGGACTGCAGTCATGCCAGAATTCAGTTCTCCATTTGGTTTAAAACACTGACTGTGCTCAGAAATTCCCTAGTTCGTGCCTTGAGGTTCCAACCCAAACTGTCCTGAACTGCATACTGAAGTGGACATGCCCAGCAGGCTTTGCTCACACTTGTCAAATGTTTGGTAATCAAGTTACAGCTGAGGCTGATTCTAGTTTATTAATTAATAAGATACTATCATCTATCACTACCTCCTTTCCCCACACACCTTTAATAAAGACTGGAAATCAAGAGTAGAAAATAAAAACTGACAAATGGGAGGTAAAAGAGAGTTCTAAAATCCCATAACATTAGCTCTGGCATACTTTACCTATGTGCCAACAACTTCCCTTTTCCTTAGTGTATCATCATAGAATCATAAAATCAGTCAGGGTTGGAAGGGACCACAAGGAGCATCCAGTTCCACCCAGCTGCAATGGGCAGGGACACCCTACCCTAGATCAGGCTGGCCAGAGCCTCATCTATCTGGGCCTCAAACACCTCCAGGGACCGGGCCTCAACCACCTCCCTGGGCAACCCATTCCCATATCACTCTGATATTGATTCTGGGTTATAGGCTACACAGTGTCCCATGTGGACTAATTAATTCTGTGAAGAAAAACATAGCTCAGAATTTATTGCATTTATATTAGCAGTTTTTCCATCTGCATGGCGAGAGTGATTGGCATTGGAATGGGCTGCCCAGGGAGGTGGTGGAGTCACCGTCCCTGGAGGTGTTCAAGCAACGCCTGGGTGAGGCACTTAGTGGTTTAGTTGATTGGACATGGCTGGGTACTAGGTTAGACTGGATGAGCTTGGAAGTCTCGTCCCACCTGGTTGATTCTATGATTCTATGACACCTGTACTGCTTTGCTAGTGACCTGTAATGGCAGGTGCCTTTTTACAAACCCCTTGAAATGTCTCTCTAGAGCATAAATACTGCAGAGAGAGAGACTCAAGTAGTCATCTTGTATACGGTGGGGTCACATTTATAAATCCTGTTAATTACAGGGGCCTTTGCAGATCACAGGGACCACCAGTAGAGATCCCAGTATCTGTATTGCCAGGTTATCCATGGTCCTCACTTTCTCCAACCGAGGGCTCTGCAAAGAAACAAGCCCTTATGAGCAAAAGACAGAGAGCACCATCGCTGCTACCTGCACTAGAAGCAGGCGTAGGTTCCAGCACGTCCTGACAGTCAGGACGAGGGGGAATGGGTTTAAGCTGGAGGAGGGGAGATTTAAACTGGATGTTAGGAGGAAGTTCTTTACAGTGAGGGTGGTAAGACACTGGCACAGGTTGCCCAGGGAGGTTGTGGCTGCTTCCTCCCTGGAGGCGTTTAAGGCCAGGCTGGATGAGGCCTTGAGCAGCCTGCTCTAGTGGGAGGTGCCCCTGCCTATGGCAGGGGGTTGGAGCTGGATGGTCCTTGAGGGCCCTTCCAACCTAAACCATTCTATGATGCTATGATCTGTGTGCTATGGAGACTATGGAAGGAACTGTGAGAAACTACAGGAGGGCTATAAAAATCTCATCTTCCTTATTTTAGATATTTAATCTGGTAAGAACAGAAGTATCTGATCTTCCCCAAAAGCAAAGCTTTCCTTTAGCATGCAGAGAAAAGACAAATGATTCTTAGAGTAAGCTTATTGGGTTTTTTATCACTCTCCTACTCCCTTTTCTTCCCCCTCCTCTAGTATTCCTCTGAAATAACAAAACCATGTTAACTTTATGCAGCTGTTGTTATATTTAAACTTGGTCTAGCCAAGACTAAAATGTTTAGCAAACCAGAGAGATAAGAAAGTAGACATTTGTTAGGCATCAAAAAAAGATTCCCAGACAAAATTAAAAGCTACTTTGATAATATACTTGGATGAAAAAAATCCAATAGAACAGTTTTTGAATAATGATTAAAAAATACTTAAAAGGGTATCTAGAGGAGAAAAAAAAAGCAGCTATGTGCCTGGAAAGTGAGGGAAATGGAAAATCAAAGCTTCACTGTTGGAAAACAAATACTGAGTATACATAAATGTAATTTTCACTGTGCAAATATTTTTCAGGCCATAACCCCCTCTCTAGAAGCACCCAGGGACTTGGACTTTCAAGTGTGCAACGCTAGCTGTGCAGAATCTTACATACAAGAAACACACAGTGCAGCCAAGGGCTCACTGTCCTTAGCAGGACTCATGGAACTGTCATAGAATCATAGAATGGTTTAGGTTGGAAGGGACCTCAAGGATCATCCATCTCCAACCCCCTGCCACAGGCAGGGACACCTCCCACTAGAGCAGGTTGCTCAAGGCCTCATCCAGCCTGGCTTTAAACACCTCCAGGGAGGAAGCATCCACAACCTCCCTGGGCAACCTGTGCCAGTGTCTTACCACCCTCACTGTAAAGAACTTCCTCCTAATATCCAGTCTAAATCTCCCCTCTTCCAGCTTAAAGCCATTCCCCCTCGTCCTGACATTACCAGACCTTGTCAATAGTCCCTCCCCAGCCTTCCTGTAGGCTCCCTTCAGATACTGCAAAGCCACTCTAAGGTCTCCTCGAAGCCTTCTCTTCTCCAGGCTGCAGAGCCCCAACTCTCTCAGCCTGTCCTCATAGCAGAGCTGCTGCAGCCCTCTGATCATCTTCGTGGCTCTCCTCTGGACCCGCTCCAGCAGTTCCATGTCCTTCTTGTGTTGGGGGCTCCAGAACTGCACACAGTACTCCAGGTGGGGTCTGAGGAGAGCAGAGTAAAGGGGGAGAATCCCCTCCCTTGCCCTGCTGGCCACACTTCTCTTGATGCAGCCCAGCACTCGGTTGGCTGTCTGGGCTGCATGTGCACACTGCCGGCTCATGTTGAGCTTCTCGTCGACCCAGACCCCCAGGTCCTTTTCCTCAGGGCTGCTCTCAGCCATTCATCACCCAGCCTGTATCTGTGCCTGGGATTGCACCGACCCAGGTGCAGGACCTTACACTTGGCCTTGTTAAACGTCCTGAGGTTGGCCTGGGCCCACCTCTCCAGCCTGTCCAGGTCCCTCTGGATGGCATCCCTGCCCTCCAGCAAGTCAGCTGCGCCACACAGCTTGGTGTCAACTTGAGACTCTACAAAATTCTTTTAAGTTAATACCATGATGAGATAGAAGCATCAGAAAAAAAAACCAGCAACTCAGCTGAGTCTTACCTTCCACCACTGCCTCGAACTTTGCTCAGGTATTGCTACGCCTTCCATAATTACAAAGCGCTAAGCAAAAAAACACCCCACGGCCCAACTCTGTGTGCAGTTCTGGAGCCCCCAACACAAGAAGGACATGGAACTGCTGGAGTGGGTCCAGAGGAGAGCCACGAAGATGATCAGAGGGCTGCAGCAGCTCTGCTATGAGGACAGGCTGAGAGAGTTGGGGCTCTGCAGCCTGGAAAAGAGAAGGCTTCCAGGAGACCTTAGAGTGGCTTTCCAGTATCTGAAGGGAGTCTACAGGAAGGCTGGGGAGGGACTATTGACAAGGTCTGGGAATGTCAGGATGAGGGGGAATGGGTTTAAGCTGGAGGAGGGGAGATTTAAACTGGATGTTAGGAGGAAGTTCTTTACAGTGAGGGTGGTGAGACACTGGCACAGGTTGCCCAGGGAGGTTGTGGATGCTTCCTCCCTGGAGGCGTTTAAGGCCAGGCTGGATGAGGCCTTGAGCAACCTGCTCTAGTGGGAGGTGTCCCTGCCTATGGCAGGGGGTTGGAGCGGGATGATCCGTGAGGGCCCTTCCAATCGAAACCATTCTATGATTCTACGATTCTATGAACTCCTACTCCTTCAAACTCAGCATCTGCCTGACTTCAGCTGTAACAGGCAGACGTGGCCTGAAGCCAAGCAATGTTTATGTTGGCCAAATGCACCATCAGAGAGATTAAGTCCAGTGTCTCACTGCCTTTTGGAGAGTTTTCCACAGACACTGTTATCAGGTTGTCTGTGAAGTACTAGTGCTTTTGCTGCTGCAAATTTTCTTTTGCAGCTCACACTGACGGAAGACTTAGGTGCACGGATACTGATCTTACAGAAAGCTACAAGGGGAAGGGACATGTTCTCTAATCAGCTCCAGCACACAAGTACTGAAGTGTTTAATGAAGAAGAAAGTAAGAAATTTAAGTCCTTACTAACTACTGTAAGGATGTGGAGATGCTGCAGTGTGTCCAGAGAAAGGCCACTGGGATGCTCAGAGGGCTGCAGCAGCTCTGCTGTGAGCACAGACTGAAAGAGTTGGGGCTGTGCAGGCTGCAGAAGGGGAGGGTTCCAGGTGACCTTCTTGTGGCCTTTCAGAATCTGAAGGGAGCCTACAAAAAAGCTGAGGAAGGACTTTTCAGGATATCAGGGAGTGACAGGACTGGGGGGAATGGAGCAAAGCTGGAGGTGGGGAGGTTCAGGTTGGACGTGAGGAGTAAGTTGTTGAGCATGAGAGTGGTGAGAGCCTAGAGTGGGTTGTCCAGGGAGGTGGTTGATTCCCTGTCCCTGGAGGTGTTTAAGGCCAAGCTGGATGAGGCTGTGGCCAGCCTGATCTAGGGTAGAGTGTCCCTGCCCATGGCAGGGGCGTTGGAACTAGATGCTCCTTTTGGTCCCTTCCAAACCTGACTGATTCTATGATTCTAAGTTTCAAGTCCACATTAGTAGTTTCTTGGTCTTGGCTGTATCACCTTTGAACATTTACTTATATTCCCAGTTCTTCAGGGTGTAAGAAATGCATTAATTCACAGATTCATAGAATGGTTTGGGTTTGAACTGACATTAAAGACCATCTATTTCCAAACCCCCTGCCATGGGCAGGGACAGCTTCCAGTAGACCAGGTTGCTCAAGGCTTCATCCAACCTGGCCTTGAACATCTCCAGGGAGGGCGAATCCACAACCTCCCTGGGCAACCTTTTCCAGTGTCTCACCACCTTCACTGTAAAGAATTTCTTCCCAATATCTAGTCTAAATCTTCTCCTCCTCAGGCTTCAATCCATTCCCTCTCATCCTATCATTAAAAGCCCTTGTAAAAAGGCACTTCCCAGCTTTCTTGTAAGCCCCTTTCAGGCCACTATATGGTGTCTCTGGAACCTTCTTTCTCCAGGCTGAACAGCCTCAACTCTCTGAACTTTAAGTTGCAACCTTAAAGCAATCTCTTCTCTAGCCTAAGAAGTCTGAAAACTCCCCAACTGGTTAAATTTCCTTTCCATGATGGTCAGAATTACATTCTCACAGAATGTTAGGGGCAGGAAGGGACCCAAGGAGATCATCGAGTCCAATCCCCTGCTAGGGCAGGACAATGCTATCTAACACAGATCACAGAGGAACACATCCAGACAGGCCTTGAAAGGCTCCACTGAAGGAGACCCCACAACCTCTCTGGGGAGCCTGTTCCAGTGCTCTGTGACCCTTATGGTAAAGAAGTTCCCCTTTGTGTTGAGGCAGAACCTCCTGTGCTGCAACTTACACCCATTGCTCCTTGTCCTATCCCAGGGAGCAGTGAGCAAAGCCTGTCCCCCCACTCCTGATCAGCCCTCAGATACTTATAAACATTTATTAAATCCCCTCTAAGTCTTCTCTTTTCCAGACTAAAAAGTCCCAGGCTCCTCAGCCTCTCCTCACAAGCCATGCCCTCCAGTCCCCTCATCATCCTTGTAGCCCTCCACTGGACCCTCTCCAGCAGATCCCTGTCCCTCTTCAACTGGGGAGCCCAAAACTGAAGACAGTATTCAAGCAGGGCAGAGTAGAGGGGAAGGAGAACCTCCCTTGATCTGCTGGACACACTCTTTCTAATACAGCCCAGGATCCCCTTGGCCTTCCTTTCCATGATGGTCAGAATTCTTCTGCCGAACACCCTTGGGAGCTTTAGGCAATCCTGCCTGGGGAGCTTTAGGCAATCCTATCAGGCCTATGAATAAACTAAAAACTTTAATTGTTGCAGAAATTCAGAACATTTACATCTCAAACTTCATTTGTACCTCATTGCAACAACGCAACAGTTGCAGAACGTAGAAACATATGTTCTAGAACACAGAAAGAGGGAAACATAGCCTTGACCTTCAAAGAACACTTCATTGGGTGATTGACTGTGCCAAGAAAGGCATTACATTTTGCTGACGCTTTGCTCATATCCATGTTGCCTTTTGCTTAATTAACCCCAACATTAACAAAAGTCACTTCACTAAATCTGTTGTGCTTTTTGCCCAGAGAAGATGCTGAGCAGCGAGAGAAGCCATTTCTGAAGAAGACACCTACCTCCGGCTCTCCAGCGGGCGACCATCACTAGAGATGCTTCGGGGGATGTTGGCTGCTCGTTCTGGGGGCGGCATTTTCCCTTCTCCTTTCCCAGAGCCAATCCTAGATGTTACTGGACTTTGTATTTGGGATGGTACCTGAGCCACGTGAGGGCCCTGTCCTTTGCTTGCATTTCGCTGCCATTTGTTATTGTTTCTGAAGGGAAATTTGAACTCATAGGACATGCCTTCATTCACTTTGTACTCCATCACTGGCATCCGGTAGTTCTCTGAAGAGCTCCTAGAAATGGAGAAATTTAACATGCTGCTATAAAAGAGAAAATAAATATATCCTGTTCACAAGGATGCACATCTGAAGACAGAAGCTGAATTAACTCTATAAACATGTATAATATATTGTTATGCCTATTATAAACATATATTTAACAAATATGACTGGCTGGAGAGCAGCCCTGAGG
>WAAF01009239.1:88625-125821 GCA_013400475.1 Tricholaema leucomelas | reverse complement strand
AAAGGAAAGGAAAGGAGAAAGAGAAGAAAAAAAGAAAAAAAGAAAAAAAAAGAAAAAGAGAAAAAAAGAAAAAAGAAAAAGCCCACAAAAATAAATGAACAAATCCCCCAACAACCTCCCTCTAAACAAAAATCCCAGACAATTACAAACAAAACTTAGGAAGTAATATAGAATAGAGAAACAAATAAACTAAACAGGAAAATACATCTTGGTTCCTATGCTCTGTGAAGATCTCTGGAAAGTCTCACAACTTATAAAATACATGAAAATCAGCTAGAAATTGAGGCTGTCAATAAAAGTTGTGCTTTGCTTTATTTCTCCATGCACCACCAGTATCTCCTTACAAGCTTCTTTGCATAGAAATATTTGTTTGATTCATACAAGGGAATTTTTCCCAATGACAAAGTCGTACTTAGTTTTACATTTTGCTTAATTAACCTTCTGGAAGTAAAGGGCTATCTATCTTGTTTGCCCAAAAATATGAATAAGATGAGAGGTCATTATTTGGTTCTGTTCTGAGTGGTGCATGTGTTATGTGCTTGATGCAGAAGGTCAAATTTGCACTTTTTTTTTCCTCCTGAATATAGGCAAGTGTCCGAAGCCTCGTTGCTATGCACTTTATCCATAGCAACAACTACAAAAGCCAACATGTTGTTATTTCTATTTTCCTTTCCAGACAGTTTGCCTAGTAAAGAAGACATGCTAGATACAGGCACTGTCAAAATAAATGCAGTATTTCCTGTGAAAGACGTCAAACATTTCATCTCTCAGAAGATTTTATTGTGCTAAGCAAGGGGATGAGGAGGTTGCAGTTGAGCTATCCATGTCCTTTTGATGCACAGGTGAACAAAGTAAAATGTAAGTACTCTAAAAAAGTCATTCAGGTTTTTAGTTATGCATTTATTGAAGATAAAATTTATCAGGGTGCCAGAATAAATGTAAGGAGTACTCTTTTAATAGTTCAAAGAAATTTTAAGGTATATATATATATATATATATGATACATCTTTTGCTCCATAAAAGATTTCATCAGTCTTATCTAGTCAATGGTAGCTTACACTCAACATTGTACTGAGCCTAAAGAAACACACACACAACTTAGAATCACAGAAACAGTCAGGGTTGGAAAGGATCACAAGGATCATCTAGTTCCAACCTCCCTGCCATGGGCAGGGACACCCTACCCTAGAGCAGGCTGCCCACAGCCTCATCCAGCCTGGCCTTAAACACCTCCAGGGGCAGGGCCCCAACTGCTTCCCTGGGCAACTCAGTCCAGGATCTCACCACTCTCATGCTGAACAACTTCCTCCTCACATCCGCTCTGAATCTCCCCATCTCCAGCTTTGCTCCATTCCCCCTAGTCCTGTCACTCCCTGATATCCCAAAAAGTCCCTTCCCAACATTTTTGTAGTCCCCTTCAGATACTGAAAGGCCACAAGAAGGTCACCTGGGAGCCTCCTCTTCTGCAGACTGAACAGCCCCAACTCTTTCAGTCTGTCCTCATAGGAGAAGTGCTCCAGCCCTCTGATCATCCTCGTGGCCCTTCTCTAGACACACTCCAGCATGTCCACATCCTTCTTGTAATAGGGGTTCCAGAACTGGATGCAGTACTCCAGGTGAGGTCTCAGCAGAGCAGAGTAGAGGGGGAGAATCACCTCCCTCGGCCTGCTGGACACACTTGTGACACAGCCCAGGCTCTGGTTGGCCTTTTGGGCTGTAAGTGCACACTGCTGGCACATGAGCTTCTCACCCACCAGCACCCCCGAGTCTCTCTCCTCAGGGCTGCTCTCCAGCCAGTCACTGCCCAATATCCCAGTTCTGTTTCAAAGACAAATATAGAATTTTTTATTTTCTCTTTTTTTGGGGGGGCTTTGTGACTTAGATGAGGAGTGTGAGGAAAGACAAATATTTTATTTACCAGATTCTTTCATCACTTCCTATTGTGATTTCCAGCAACTTATGGAAAGCCTTCTTGCCTCTTGATAGCTCTCAAAGGGACCTAGATACCCAACTCTGATTTCTGTTATATAAAATCTTACTAACTCCTGTTCTCTCCAACATTTTTTTGCACTTGCATGAGATGCTGAGAGTGGCAGACCACAGAGAATGGAAAGAAATATCACTTCAGTGACAGGAAAGGAAATAGAAATAGCCTTTTATTCATCTTTTAATTGTCGCTGTATATATTTATTGGTGATGGACAAACTATCAGAGGCACAACAGACAAAGCTGAAGCTGAAAGGCAAGGGCAAAAAGCCCAAAAGCCATTTATTGCTATATCCACAGTCTTTTTTATCTACAAGTTGTGTTAATTCTACATGTTATAGAATACATATACATATAGATCACACATACAGTGATTGGATGAAATATTGTTCCCAATATTCTTATTGGATAACAGTGAGGTAATAGTGAGGTGTTAGCTGTTTTAACGCAGACTTCTTTCGGTTCTTTGTTCTAAGTTATGTCACTTCCATGCAAATGTTACACAAGGTGAGAATACCAATTTACTGTGTTTCTATCCTCAATCTTGCTGCATCAAGGATACACTCAGAGATGCACACCAAAGATACATCATTCATCACGTTCAGCTGACTCCCTTTTCCTGGTTCTCACATTGAGTGACTCTTTCCTTATTTGATCAAATTGAAGAGCCTAATCTTTGAGGTTGTTTTGGTTTGGATTTGGGGTTTTTTTGTTGTTGTTGTTGTTGGTTGGTTGGGTTTTTTTGCTTGATTCATGTAAGAACTTAAAAACATGATCAATCTCTAGTTGCCAGTGTGGACATTAATGAGCAAGTATTTTAATGAACACAATTTGTGGATATCCACAAGTGATGTAAATGGTATATTTTACAAAGAAAATAAACTTTTTGGGCTGTTTCTTAGAGTCTAGGTTAAAAAAAAAAACTCAAACCATTTCCAGTCCTTCACCCTCTCCACAAAAAGAAGGTAAAGTTTTCAAAGTGAACTTAGGGAATCATTCAATCTGCCCTCTGGTCTACAAATTGTAGGAACCCTAACTGAAGCACGCTGCACCTGCTCCTCCCCGGACATCTCATCTCAGTATAAGATGAACAGTCTTGTCTTTTTTCTTCCACCCACTCATTCGTCTTTGCAAGTGACAGTCTTTGTCTTGTGGAATCCTGTGTACTACACACAACCTTGAGAAATCACAGAATCGCAGAATGTTAGGTGCTGGAAGAGACCTCAAAAGATCATCCAGTCCAACCCCCCCTCCCAGAGCAGGATCACTTAGACCAGATCACACAGAAACACATCCCAGGTGGTCTTGAATATCTCCAGAGCGAGACTCCACAATCTCCCTAGGCAGCCTGTTCCTGTGTTCTGCCACCCTCACATTGAAAAAAGTTTTCTGGGCTGCTGGGATGCGTCAAAAGCAGCGTGGCCAGCAGGGCAAGGGAGGTGATTCTCCCCCTTTACTCTGCTCTCCTCAGACCCCACCTGCAGTACTGTGTGCAGTTCTGGAGCCCCCAACACAAGAAGGACATGGAACTGCTGGAGCCGGTCCAGAGGAGAGCCACGAAGATGCTCAGAGGGCTGCAGCAGCTCTGCTATGAGGACAGGCTGAGAGAGTTGGGGCTCTGCAGCCTGGAGAAGAGAAGGCTTCGAGGAGACCTTAGAGTGGCTTTCCAGTATCTGAAGGGAGCCTACAGGAAGGCTGGGGAGGGACTATTGACAAGGTCTGGTAATGTCAGGACGAGGGGGAATGGGTTTAAGCTGGAAGAGGGGAGATTTAGACTGGATGTTAGGAGGAAGTTCTTTACAGTGAGGGTGGTGAGACACTGGCACAGGTTGCCCAGGGAGGTTGTGGATGCTTCCTCCCTGGAGGCGTTTAAGGCCAGGCTGGATGAGGCCTTGAGCAACCTGCTCTAGTGGGAGATGTCCCTGCCTATGGCAGGGGGTTGGAGCTGGATGATCCTTGAGGTCCCTTCCAACCTAAACCATTCTATGATTCTATGATTTCCTCATGTTTCCATGGAACTTCCTACACCTCAACTTCCACCCATTGCCCTTTGTCCTGCCATTGGGCATCACTGAGCAGAGCCTGGTTCCATCCTCTTGGCTCTCACCCTTTACTTCTTTATAAACATGAATGAGGTCACCTCTCATTCTCCTCGTCTCCAAGCTAAAGAGCCCCAGCTCCCTCAGTCTCTCCTCATAAGGAAGTTGTTCCACTCCCTTCATCATTCCCCCCAGTCCTGTCACTCCCTGATATCCTGAAAAGTCCCTCCCCAGCTTGTTTGTAGCACCCCTCCAGATAATGAAAGGCCACAGGAAGGACACCTGGAAGCCTCCTCTTCTACAGACTGAACAGCCCAAACTTTTTCAGTCTGTCCTCACAGCAGAGGTGCTGCAGCCCTTTGAGCAGCTTTGTAGCCCTTCTCTGGACACACCCCAGCATGTCCATATCCTTTTTGTAATGGGGGCTCCAGAACTGGATGCAGTACTCTAGGTGAGCTCTCACCAGAGTGGAGTAGAGATGTAGTATTGCTCTAAGAACTGCTTTACTGCATATAAGGGTCGAAACCCAAACAATTTCTTAATGAGTCAGTCATGCAAGGTTTTTTCTTTAAAATCAGGAAGTAAAACCAAGCATCTCCAAAGATCAACTCAAATATTTAGGATAGGTGGCTTGAAATCTCCCCTAGAGTTTTCTGTATTTCTCTGTTGACAGGGAGGGGGGGAACTGAAGTTTCCCACAAAGAAGATTAACAATTCATGCTCAAATTGGAATAATTTATATTTAGACATCCTCCACATAAAGTGAACAATGCCATTTGTCACTCTTTTCCTGCTGTTTTAGGACTTCCCTTAAATTAAATGCTTGCTTCACCTGAGGTTTTGCTGAAGCACCAGAATTTCTGGAGCAATAAAAAGACCTTGTCTGTACTTCTTTCTTTGCTTATGCTGGAGCCTTGAAAAGTTAGGCAGGCTGTTGTCAGCCTCAGTCGAAGGAGGATGCTCGAGCAGTTGAATTGTTTAGGTGTTCTCTTGTGTCATATTACACGTTCTATTCAGGAGAAGGATTGGACAATATCACAGAGACAAAGAATTTTCAACTCTGCAGTCCTAGATCCTAATTCACTGCACTCCAGTGTGGAAACTTCTCCTTCTTGCATATGAAATAGATGCCAGTGGAGAATCACCACAGGATGGATTCATACTTAGCAGCTTGTAGCAAGTTTATGGCTAAGATGTATGGCTGAGGCAGTAAAAAAAGGAGATGTAAATAAAGCTGAAAATCTCAGTGTAGTTATTTTTGAGAAGTAATGTGACTTTTCCATTCTCTTTTTATTCTTCTATTTATTTTATTTAGTTCTTTAGCCATTTTCCGCATCTTGTGTCTATGTCTTTGGACACCTCATTACAAGAGAGATGTGGAGGTGCTGGAGGCAGTGCAGAGGAGGGAAATAAAGCTGGAGAAGCAGCTGAGGAGCGACTGAAGGAGCTGGGGCTGTTTAGTTTGAAAAAGAGGAGGCTGAGGGAAGACCTCATCACTGTCTTGAAAGGATACTGTAGAGAGGTTGGTGCTGGTCTATTCTCACAGGTGATGGAACAAGAGGGAATGACCTCAAGCTGCCAATGGGTAGATTTAAACTGGATATTAGGATTTTGGGTTTTTTTTAAGTGAAAAAGTGTTCAGGCATTGGAATGAGCTGCCCAGGTTGAGTCACCAACCCTGGATGTGTTTAAAGGTTGTTTGGATGTGGTGCTTAGGGATATGGTTTCAGGTGAATCTTGTAGAGTAGGGTTATAGATTGGACTTGGTGACACTGAGAGTCTTTTCCAACCTGGATGTTTCTGTGGTTCAGTGATCCTGTGAGTTATAAGAAATCTAAATGTCTTATAAAAGAAAATCTAACACTTTGATTTTTTTCTTTTATCTCCGTCTCTACAGAAAGTAGAATAGAGTGAAGGGAGGAGAACTATAAAGTGATTAAGTAAATTGATAATTGAGGATTAAATATAGAATCACAGAATCAGTCAGGGTTGGAAGGGACCACAAGGATCATCTAGTTCCACACCCCTACTATGGGCAGGGACACCCTAACCTAGATTAGCCTGGCCACAGCCTCATTCAGCCTGGTCTTAAACACCTCCAGAGGTGGGTACTCGACCACCTCCCTGGGCAACCCATTCCAGGCTCTCACCACTCTCATGCTGAACAACTTCCTCCTCACGTCCACTCTGAACCTACCCACTTCCAGTTTTGCTCCATTCCCTCTAGTCCTGTCACTCCCTGATAGCCTAAAAAGTCCCTCCCCAGCTTTTTTGTAGGCCCCCTCTAGATATTTGAATAACCTATTAAACCCACATTTCCTTGCTATTGGAAAGGTTTCAATACAGTTAACTGTTTCTTATATAAAGAGTTTTGGGAGTTTTGTATATAAAACATTTCCTCCTGATGNAGAAGAGACCAACCCCACCTGGCTACAGCCTCCCTTCAGGTAGTTGTAGACAGCAATGAGGTCTGCCCTGAGCCTCCTCTTCTCCAGGCTAAACACCCCCAGCTCCCTCAGCCTCTCCTCATAGGGTTTGTGTTCTAAGAAAATGGAAATGACTGATAGATCCAAACAAAAAAAAGTGGTCTTTTAGACTGAAAGTGACTTTAAAGTTAGCCATGATCCAAAGACAGCAGAATTTATTAACTAGAACTTTCCTTGAAACTTATTAAAATGCTCAGTGAATACAATCTAAAAAAGTAAAAATTAGAAAGCCAAGTTTGGGAAGGTAGAATCACATAAGAAACCTTCAGCCTTATTAAAGCCTTTAGTTCTTATGGGACATGTTTTGGATCCTGTGCATTCCAGCAAGATCTGCTTGTAAAATAATTGATATTGTGTAAAAACAGAGTGTTGAGGGTTTTTTTGCTTGCTCAGTAGAATCTTGGTACTGAAAGATAAGATGCAAATACAACTATTAAATGCATGAACCATTAAGTGATTGTTAAAAGCCTCATGACATGTAAATGCATTTTAGAACAGAAATAGCAAATTAAAGCCTACATTTCTTCTGGCACAAAACACATTTCTTTCTCCATGGCAATTCCTGCTTTGTACTATAGAATCTTCCAAAAATCTTTGCCTTTTTATGCAGCTTTACATTTTTGCTTCAATTTAAAGGAAACTCTGCTTGCACTGTAGGACTCAGCCGCGTGAAGGTAGCTAGCAATGTGGCCAGTCTTATCTTGGTAATGCTTTTAAGATAAGGCAAACTCTTCATCATCCAGACAAGATGCCTCTAAGCTCTGTCCTTCCAATTTTATCAGTTACCATAATTAAGCAATTTCTTTATTGCCTCCCTTTTTTCATCAACACTCACTTATTTTTATTATGTTAAACTCATCAAAGTTCCTCACAGCAGCCTTTGATCTAATAACATTCTTCATATATTAAGATAAGACACATACAAATAATTTCTATCTTACAACTGCCTTCTGTTATATCTCCCTCTCTCCTCTGCCCATCTAAGAAGAGAAGTCAGGGCCAAACCACCACAATTATTGTTTAACAAAACATAAAACTAACAAAAAATGAAAACTGAAATACTTTCTTTTCTCAACAACCACCTTAATATTTGCTCTGGAAAGTGAAATCTCCTATGAAAATGAGGATATAGAGTCTAGTTATCCATAAATTTACTCTTCACTTGTTATAAACAAATATATGTACATATATACTGGAAAGTGTCCAGAGAAGGGTAACGAAGCTGGTGAGGGGCCCAGAACACAAACCCTATGAGGAGAGGCTGAGGGAGCTGGGGGTGTGCAGCCTGGAGAAGAGGAGGCTTAAGGGGGGCCTTACCAACATCTACAACTACCTGAAAGGAGGTGGTGGCCAGATAGGGCTTGGTCTCTTCTGCCAGGCAACCAGCAACAGAACAAGGGGACACAGTCTCAAGTTGTGCTGGGGGAGGTCTAACCTGGATGTTAGGAGGAAGTTCTTGCCAGAGAGACTGATTGGCATTGGAATGGGCTGCCCAGGGAGGTGGTGGAGTCACCGTCCCTGGAGGTGTTCAAGAAAAGCCTGGCTGAGGCACCTAGTGCCATGGTCTGCTTGATTGAACAGGGCTGGGTGCTAGGTTGGACTGGATGATCTTGGAAGTCTCTTCCAACCTGGTTGATTCTATGATTGTATGATTCTATATAAACCCTCATGCTATCATATATTCCAAGAAAGAGTAGGGTCACAAAGGATGGTCAGGCTCAGGAGGACATGAGGAGATCCTGCCACCATTGGTGCTTTTAGGTACTTTGCATGTGTAACAATCTGCTGGTTTATGCATTTGTCTTCACTGTAACAGTGAGTAAAAGACACAAAGAGCACATTGTTCCTTAAACGTAGAGTGTAGACAAATCTCTGTAGCAGCCATTTGGACATGGTTTTGACACTATCTAAAACTCCACAACTCCTTCCTTGGCCTTTGCAGGTGTTTGATTCAAATAGTTGTTGTGAAAGATCGTCAGAAGTTCCTGCTTGACACAAAACCTGGAGGCTATCTGTGGAAACAGAGCAAAACAAAAAGAAGAAGATAGTAAATGGATGTGATCTGCAGTTATCCTGAAAAAAAAAGCTGGGTTATGGCTCTGCTCAGTACTAAGAATTCAAAATTAGTTGCCTAAGGCCTCAAACAAGAGTGGTTTTGTCTGGTGGTTTTGTTTTTTCAGATGTTGAGGTGTGGGTTTGGTTAGGTTTTTTTTAAACATTATTAGTATTGATGGTGGTGTTATATTTTATTACATTTGATTAATTATAGAATTAATTAATCATAGAATCAACTAGGTTGGAGGAGAACTCCAAGATCATCCAGTCCAACCTAGCACCCAGCCCTGTCCAGTCAACTAGACCATGGCACTAAGTGCCTCATCCAGTCTTCTCTTGAACACCTCCAGGGACAGTGACTCCACCCCCTCCCTGGGCAGCCCATTCCAATGCCAATCACTCTCTCTGCCAACAACTTCCTCCTAACATCCAGCCTATACCTCCCCTGGCACAACTTGAGACTGTGTCCCCTTGTTCTGTTGCTGGGTGCCTGGCAGAAGAGACGAACCCCCACCTGGCTACAGCCTCCCTTCAGGTAGTTGTAGACAGCAATGAGGTCTGCCCTCAGCCTCCTCTTCTCCAGGCTAAACACCCTCAGCTCCCTCAGCCTCTCCTCATAGGGTTTGTGTTCCAGGCCCCTCACCAGCTTTGTTGCCCTTCTCTGGACATGTTCCAGCACCTCAGCATCCCTCTTGAATTGAGGAGCCCAGAACTGGACACAGTACTCAAGGTGTGGCCTGACCAGTGTTGAGTACAGGGGCAGAATAACCTCCCTCGTCCTACTGGCCACACTGTTCCTGACATAGGCCAGGATGCCACTGGCTCTCTTGGCCACCTCATTAGACCAAAGGCAGTGACACAACCTCCTCAGAGGACTGCTTTTTTGTTTAAATGGAAATTAAATTTCAGTGACTCAGATTGCTGGGTGACACAGTCTTTAACAAACAGCATTTGTTCTGAGCCTTCTGTGCTTAGATGCCACATGTCATATAAAAATTATATGGCAAGTCAGTAAATCTTTAAAGAACTTGTTTGTAACTAAATAATATGATTAAATATGAACATATCTACTTTTAAAAGTGGTATAAAATCATTTGCCTTGCACAGGAATAGACCAGATTTAATTCAAAGAATTAAGTAAAGGTTTTCATGCATGGTGGAGGTCTCTTCCAGACTGTTTGATTCTATGATTCTATGTCTGATCAGCACAGGCATTTTGTTTCCCTCCATGTCTTTGATGCCTCTGAGATATATGAAAGACACTTTTTTGAGCCTTTTACAGAACGTTTTGCACAACATTTATGATGGCAAACTATATGTATGATGATGCTACCATATCTCATCAAGTTGAAAGTATTATTCATCTTGGAGAAGGGGAGTCCTCATTGCTGTCTACAGCTACCTGAAAGGAGGTTGTAGTCAGATAGGGGTTGATCTCTTCTTCCAGGCACCCAGTGACAGAACAAGAGGGCACAGTCTCAAACTGCACCAGGGCAGATTTAGGCTGGACATTAGGAAGAAATTCTTCATGGAAAGAGTGATTTAGAATAGAATAGAATAGAATCAACCAGGTTGGAAGAGACCTCTAAGATCATCCAGTCCAACCTAGCACCGAGCCCTATCCAGTCAACTAGACCATGGCACTAAGGGCCTCATCCAGTCTTTTCCTGAACACCCTCAATTTGCTATTGAAATGGGCTGCCCAGGGAGGTGGTGGAGTCACCATCCCTGGAGATGCTTAAAAGGAGACTGGATGTGGCACTTAGTACCATGGTTTAGTTAATTAGAAAGATTAGGTGTTAGGTTGGACTCGATGAACCTAGAGGTCATTTCCAACCTGATTAATTCTGTCATTCTGTGATTTTAGGTATTGCAGATGCAATAGTAAGACAACATTTGTACATGCTAACAGTTACCCCTAGTGACTTCCATGTGAGTTCTTTCCGATGTTCCCAAGATCTCCAGGCACTTTACAAGCTGAGGTGGAATCCATTTAAATGAGACCAAAAATAATTGTATACAAGTTTTTGCTTAGGTTCAAATCCAAAGCTGATTAAACAATAATGTTTCCATTGGCTTTCTTGGGCTTTGATTCAAGTTCCATGAGTTAGTGTTTTATAAGTGAGCATTACAGCTCTTTAGTTTTATTCCCCTAGTCTGAAGGATCACTGTGTCTGCCATTTGTTAATTTGCTAACCAGGAACCCAACAGTCACCAGCAGCGTCCTGCTTACCCTTCGAATGAAAAAGAAACAGAGCCTGCTGCACCTGTTGCTTTAGCTCCTAATTTCTTAACTCAGCCCTTCTTGAAAATGACAAAGAAAGAGGGATCAGAGGGTGTGTAGAGGGACATTGTAAGAGAGATGAAATCTCAGGCATATGCCACTCTTTATGCCCTGACTATAAGGTAGTGATTGGAATTTTTTTCTCCTAGTTTTGTTTTCTGCCAAGGAAGTACAAACTCCACTCAGCTTTGCAATGTGGCCTGGAGTGTTTAGAAATAGCAAACAGGTAGAGCTTGCTGTCTCAGTGCTCACAGACATAATCAATGGATCTATGAGTCCAGGAAAACCCATAAAAACACCATAGGGCCTCTAAGCATGACTTAAATGTCTAAAAATATATATCAACATAGACTTGCATTAACATGTGGCACAAGAAAGCAGTCATCCTCTTCTGAGTGCTCTGCTTTCTTTTCTAGACATTCACCATCTGTCACTCAAGAAAAGAAATACTGCTTTAGTGGCAACACTTATGTACATAGAAGTCTTAGAAGAAGAAAATCTGTGTTGTCTGAAGTTAGATAAGGAATGTTTTAGAGCAACTTACATTTAAGTATCTTAGCTCTGCATTTTGCTGCACTAAATCATCCAGTCAAATAAAAAAGTAGTGCCTAAAGGATGAGGTAGAGATAGAAGAAATGGCTTGGTGATTCCTCAAGTTCTCTATGCTGAAGGCAGTCAGCACAGATTGTTGTTTTAGCAAAACCTCCTTTCCTCAAGCTTACTACAGAAAGACAAGGCTAAGTTTGCAGATAAATGTATTGAAGTTTGTTTTGGAGATGATGGTCCTGCATATCTGTAGTCTTATCTCTGATAATTTATTTCATTCAGTGTACCTTCTCCTAATGAACCTTCCCATTTAATTTCTTCTTCTATCTTCATTTCTTCTCCGGTTTGTATCTGACAGTAAATTATGATAATGTAATGGACAGAACAGTCTTTAGTTTCAGCACAGTATTTCTATGCCTCCACTATTAATATGATTGCAGACAGGCAAATAAATCCATATGAAGCTCACCAAAAAAAAAAAGAGGAAGTACCTATAGCACACACAAAAATTCATCAGCATATCTGTATCAAACATATGCAAAATATGAACATCAATCAAAATATTGCAAAAGGCAGAGGCAAAAATATATTTAAAGATAGCGTTTTAAATAGCTGATGCATTCAGGGTATGCTTCATAAACTGCAGATAGGCTTCCTGAATAAAATATGAGGACATGTAGCTCCCTGACTATTTTGGGTAGTAAAATATATATATATATCTGAAGAAATGTTATAAATAGGCCATACACTATCTCCAAAAGAATAAACAAAATAGCCAGCAGTGGCAGCATTTGCTTTTCATCTGTGCAAATACAAGGCATAACAAATGTCAGCTCCTCATTTGCAAATTAAGATGTGAAGGAAATGTCTGTGACAGTACATGCAGCAGTTCATATTTGAAGTTTGGTACAGTGAACTGACAGCCACAGAGGAGCTGCAGTCGCCTAATCCTTTCTCTCTGCCTTCCAGCTACAAGCAAGGAGGGTGGAATTTAATAAATATGTGATGAGAAAAGGCTGTGAAGGCTGGCCTATCTTCTCCTCTGCAAGAACTCATCTTCAGAGATAATTAACTAGGTGACAATATACAATGTGCCATTAACAAGAGCATTCAAATCATTTCTGGACTTAAGTACAATTTTAAGCTGCTTATCAGATTTTCATTTCTGAATCCATTCAGCTGTCAGGCTTACATCCTGGCTCTTTATTGAAGCTCACATGGGAATCCAAACCTTCTAATTTTCTATACAGATTCATTTCAGAATCAATTAGAGCTGGTGGCAGCCTTGTCCCTGTGTGCTAAGGGGATTAGCTGGGCATTTGCTCAGCTGAAGCTACCTTTGAATGTACATTCAACTCTCAATCAAGAAAGAGTTGTTTTCCAGAGGATTCTGAAGCAATTGAAGCTCTGAAATCCACAGATGGCAGATAATCACTGGAACAGTCTCCAGTTTTGTTTGGAAAGGGAAAATATTTCAAACTGCCTCCTATGTAAGGAACTTATGCTCTACAAGGAAGAGGGAAAGGGAATAAAAGGAAGCTAAAGAAAAGCAGAAAAAGGAAAAGAAGGAGAAAAAGAAATAGAATCATAAGAAAACAAAAGGTGAAAGAGAAATTAAAAAAATTAAAAAGAAGAAAAAAGAAAAGGAAAAGGAAAAAGGAAAAGAAAATGAAAAAGAAGGAAAAGGAAAAGGAAAAAGGAAAAGAAAATGAAAAAGAAGGAAAAGGAAAAGGAAAAAGGAAAAGAAAATGGAGAAGAAAAAAAAGGAAAAGAAAATGGAAAAAGGGAAAAATAAAAAGGAAAAATAAAAAAAAAAGACAAGAAAAAGAAAATAAAAAGAAAACAAAAGAAAAAAGAAAAAATGAAAAGAAAAAAGAGAAAAGGAAAGGAAAACAAAAGAAAAAGAGAAAAAGACAAAGAAAAAGAGAAAGAGAAGGAAAAAGTAAAAGAGAAGAAAAAGGAGAGAGAGAAAAAAGAGAAAGAAGAGAAAAGGAAAGAAAAAAGAAAAAGAAATATGAAAAGAAGAAGAAAAATAGGAAAAGAAAAGGAAAAAAAATAGGAAAAGGGAAAGAAAAAAAGGAGAAGGAAGATGAAAAGTAAAAGGAGAAAAAAAAAGCAAAACAGAAAATGGAAAAGAGAGAAAGGAAGAAAAATGTAGGAGATTCTTCCAACTGTTCCCTAGATGCACACAGCAGACACTCTCTCTAAGTATCGTAATTCCCAAGGGCTCTCCTTTTATTCTTTTTTTTGCCTCAGTGAGTATTTCATTACTTGGTTTTTGCATCTGACCTTTGGCTATCTTTCCACCCACAAGTTATTAACTTCTATTGTCTTGGCAATTTCAGCTTGCCATCCCAAAACACATTGCTTTTATCTTCAAAATAAACACTTCAGAACATAAACTCATGTGGAACAGTTGTCCACTCTTTTCTGTATCCAGGCAGTCTAGTCTGCGACTCAAGTTATTGAGAGGATGTTTAATTTCTGTAGTGGAATCATTCTACATTAAAAAAAAAAAATCAAACCCATTTACTACTTCTTATTTTGTTTTTTCCCACAATGTGATGGTTTGGGTGTCCCCCACCCCCCCACACTTTAGAAATCACCCAGACTAGACTCAGCCGGCTCTGGAAATTTGAATGAAGCTTATATTTACAGCTGGCACAATTTACAAGCAGATATTTACAGTATATACAGATATAGACAGAAATAGACAAGGGAAAAAGGTAATACAGACACAACTCCCCTCCCAGAAACCTGAGTCCCCAGGAGGGGCTCTCAACCACCCCCTCACCTTCCCCCTACCCCTCTCAACCTTACCCCAGTCCCAAGGAAGAATGGAGGTTCGGCCAAGGGGATTAAGAAACAAAGGTGAATCAGCCAAGCAAATGGAGGGTGAGGTTAGAAAGCAAGATGGAGTTCAGCCAGCAGCCTCAGCTCCCCAGCAGGCAAAGAGCAGAGAGCACAGCCCAGAGCGAAGTGCCCAAGCGAAGTGCAGAGCAAAGTGACTTTATCTAATGTTTTGCTTTCTACACATCTCAGCAAGGCTGTGAGTGAAGTAGACAACACCATTGTTTTCATTTCTCAGCCTGTGATCTAGCCCTTCTCACCAAAACATTCTAGCTAGGCTCAAACTAGCACACACAACAAAATCAGCAAGTTTTATTTAATGTTGTCTCAGAGCTTAGTTCTGTAAGGCTCTTGTTTATGCCAATGTGTTTTACGCTCATTGATTTTAAAAGTTACTAGTTGCTAAAATCTGAATTCTGATATCTGAGATGGCTTGCAAAAACTGACAACTTTACAAACAAATAAGCAGCCTAAGAACAATTTATTTGTTGTAACTGGGGTACTTTTACCAGCTTTTACTTAAACAACACAGAAAAGTAGTTTATGGATGCACAATAACCTTCTGAAAGTATATCACAGAATCATAGAATGTCAGGGGCTGGAAGGGACCTCGAAAGATCATCCAGTCCAACCCCCTTGCAGAGCAGGATCACCTAAACCAGATCACACACTGTGCTAGTTTGAAGCTAGCTAGAATGTTTTGGCGAGAAGGACTAGATTACAGGCTGTGAAAGGAAAACAATGGTGATGTCTACTTCACTCATAGGCTTGCTGAGAGGTATAAGAACAGGAATCCAAACATAGATAAGGCACTTCTTCTTGAGGCATTGGCTGAGCTGCACTTCTCTCTAGCCTCTCTGCCATCTCCCTGATTAATCCACTTTGCTTCCTAACCCCCTGGATGAACCTCCATTCTTTCTTGGGACTGGGATAAGGTTGAGAGGGGTGGGGAGAAGGTGAAAGGGTGGTTGAGAGTCCTTCCTGAGGACTCAGGTTTCTGGGAGGGCTGTTGTGTTTCTGTATTACCTTTTACCTTGTACATTTCTGTCTATAACTGTATATACAGAAATATCTGCTTGTATATTCTGCTAAGATGTAAATATAAGCTTCATTCAAATTTCCAGAGCTGGCTGAGTCTAGTCTGGGTGATTTTCTTAAGTGTGGGGGGTGTAAGTAACACCCAAACCATCATGCACAGGAACACATCCAGGCAGGTTTTGAAGATCTCCAGAGAGGGAGACTCCACAACCCTGCTGGGCAGCCCATTCCAACGTACTGTCTCTGGAATTTCAATTACTGGAATTTCAATCACTGGAATTTCTGTCACTGAATTTCAATTCCTTTCTAAGTGAAGGTCATAAACAAGGACGTTGTGTCTACAAACTCCGAGATGCACATTCTGAGGATTAGGACCTTGAAGGGAGGGTAGTTGGTACGAGATGACAAACTACATCATGGTTGTGTCAGATATGGACTCTGCCACTGGCTATAATGGCCTTGACAGAGTTCACTACCTCCTCAAAGAATGCCTATCTGCAAGTAGTTTCCAGCCTCCCTTACACAACACCCCTGCAGGAGCTCAGGTCTAATTTTGGTGCTACATTTCATCTGCTTTTAGGTTATGTGGGGCCAGCAGCCAGTATCCTTGACCTCTATCACAGATATTCAGGATGAAACATCAACATATTGTATTTTTTGGAGATCTGAATGTCCCCACTAGTTTTGTTTTGTCTTCCTCATGCTGAAAATGAAACAAATATTTAGGTTCTTGATTCACTCATCACACAGTTAATCTACTAATCTGAATAATACCTTCACATTTCCCCAAAGCTTCTACATCCTGCAAGGTACTTTTGGCCTTTAGATATGACTTGGTTATATGACACAGGGACAGACTTAAATGTCCCTGCTCTCATTTGGAATAGAACAGTCTCATAGAAAAAAAAATACATCTTTCAAGATGGGTTAAGAAGATGATAAATTATTCATTCCAGAAATACATTTTTAAGTTAAAGATTGTTAGAATCCTGCTGCTAAATATCTGAATTCCAAGCTTTTTTCTTTGCTCTCCCTTTCTTAGTGTCCCACTCAATTCGTATGGACAATGATGACATCACTACATTCAGGTACAGGACGTTTTCCTAGATCAAGAAGAAAGAAATTCACCACATAGTTTCACAGAAATATCCAGGCTGGAAAAGACCCTCAGGATCACCAAGTCCAACCTATAACTCTACTCAACAAGATTCACCCTAAACCATAGCCCTAAGTATCACATCCAAAGGACCTTTAAACACATCCAGGGTCAGTAACTCCACCACCTCCCTGGGCAGCTCATTCCAGTACCTGACTATTCTCTCTGTGAAAAAACTTTTCCTAATGTCCAATTTAAACCTACCCAGTCTCAGCTTGAGGCCATTTCCCCTTGTTTTATATCCAATTACCTGTGAGAAGAGACCAGCAGCAGACTCTCTGTGATGTCCCTTCAGGTAGTTGTAGAGAGCAATGAGGTCTGTCCTCAGCCTCCTATTACTCAAACTAACCATCCCCAGCTCCCTCGGTTGCTCCTCATAAGATTTATTCTCTAGGCCCTTCACCAGCTTTGTTGCCTTCCTCTGGACCTGCTCCAGCACCTCCACATCTCTCTAGTATTGCAGTGCTATGAAAATGAATACTCAAGGTGTGGCCTCACCAAAACTGAGTACAAGGGAACCTTTATCCACGTATTTTTGTAATGGAAAATTTTGTCCAAAATGAATCAGCTTAGATGCTACAATTCTGCGTTTTCCTGACTCCTGGGAAAAGAAGAGGCCTGGTGACCATGCTTATTTAGTACTGCTCCTCACAAGCTGCCTTCATTCTCAGCTGGAATCCATGGGTTCCACATGTTTTCATGGCTGTCATATTTCTGAGCTAATAATAGTTAACACTTCCAATCCAAATGAGAATGGACGCGGAGGTGCGATTTTGTGATATTGTTTGCTGAATGGCAAAGCACAAAGAAAATGAAGCTCATGAATTATCCATGCAAAAAAAAAGATCAAAATTATTAGTGCAATAAAGGTGAATAACACACACACAAACACATGGCTAAGTCTGTACGTCGAAAGTAAGGTAGGATTTAAATGCCTGTGTTCCTAATGTAACAATTTGGGATCATTTTTGTGTTCAGAGATTTAGAAGTGCAGGTTTTGGAATATGACTTCCTAGTGGAGAAGAAAAATGCTTTATTCTTAATGTGTGTTTTGATGACCTTCCTTTTAAAGTAATGTGACAGTATGCTGAATTTGATACTGCAGAGAGCATCATCTCCAGAACTTTCTCACACAGAAATGTGAAACTAACTGCAGTCACACATACACATGAGTAAGCTTCAGCTAGTGTAAATAGTCATGAATCTCTTAATTTTGGTGGAACCATTTTGTGTTTGCTAAAAAACAGATCTATTATGCTCATTAAAGGTGACAGAGCAACAACCCTGGAGGCTGTAGATATCTATTATCAGGAATATCTAACCAGCTAGAACAATCCACGGAGTGCAAGCTCAGCAAACCAATAGCATAATATATTCTGCCTGTCCAAGGGTGTGTGAGTGTCTACTTAGGTAAAAGCAAAACCTGTTAAGTACTTTTTTTCAGTAAAATAAAATGAATAATCTCATTCTTGAAATGTTTAAAACAAAACAAACAAAAAACTCCTGCAATGTGTTCTCTTCATTCAGTCATGGAGCATGTAGTGACGTTACCTCTGTCGTTGAAGCCAGGTGCGATTTTGAACCTGGATTTCATCTCAAGTAGTTGAATAAAGAAAGTTCTTTCTTTTCCATCTTTCATGATTCTTTTTTTACAATAGCTTTAGAGGAATGGACTGACCAAAGAATACTATTTACAAATTTCCATATACCAATCTGAGACAAAAAACAAAGACACAGAAATCAGATGTATGATTTCTCTTAGCGTTTAACAACAAACAGAATCATAGAATCAATCAAGCTGGTGGAAGAGATCCCCAAAATCATCCACTCCAACCTATCACACAGCCCTATCCAGTCAACTAGACCATGCCTTATCCAGTCTTTTTTTGAACACTGTGGCCGCTCTGCCACAATGCCCTGGTTCAATAATGGCAGCATGTGGTCATCAGCATGCAAACACCAATGCGGTGGACAGCAAAATGGTGTTTATTAACGTGTAGCATGGGATTATATAGGATAGGTAGCAACATCACTTCCTTCTGCTTGCATCACAGACAGGAAGCTAAGTATAACAAAAGAATCATAGAGAAATCATAGAGAGCCACATCCAGCCTCCTTTTAAGCATCTCCAGGGATGGCAACTCCACCATCTCCCTGGGCAGCCAATTCCAATAGCAAATCACTCTGTCTGTCAAGAACTTCCTCCTAACATCCTCCCTCAGCACAATTTGAGACCGTGTCCCCTTGTTCTGTGTTGCTGGTTGCCTGGGAGAAGAGACCAACTCAAACCTGGCTACAGCCTCCCTATATGCAATTTCTATACTTTCTATATGTAGTTATAGATCACCATAAACATAAATAAGTATATAAAATTAAAAGTGTTCTGCTCATTTCCAGAATGAATTTCCATTTGTCTAGTTGTAGAGAGCAATGAGGTCACCTCTGAGCCTCCTCTTCTCCAGGCTAAACAACCCCAGCTCCCTCAGCGTCTCCTCATAGAGCTTGTGTTCCAGGCCCCTCATCAGCTTCATCGCCCTTCTCTGGACGTGAAACCGCTAAGTTAATTTGCTAATGATAGATTTAGAAGAGCTGCAAGCACCAATGAGCAGTTCAGAATTAGCAATGCAGATTGAAAACTCAGACACTCAACTTGAAAAAGTGCAAGCTCAAGAATCTGTAATGATAAACCAAGCCCTACAAAAATTAAAAGGATAGCAAGAACTGGGAAAGAATTAAGTCTAAAGACACTGGAGAGCAAATTAGATCTCAGTTTCCAATGTGAAATACTGCTGCAGTAAAATGAATTAAAAAATCTAAAGCCTAATATAAATTTTGGATGGCATATGCATTAACTTACAAAGCAAAAGTCTAATAGAACTTTTCCTCCTGAGGTGTTGATGTGATTTCACTTACAGCATTGTGTTATAACTCTGAGATGTCCATGGCCTGAGGCTTTTTAAAGCCATTTTAAAATGTTCTACTTCTTCTTCTTTGATCTTTCTACTTTTTCTGTTGATTTCTTTTTCTTTTACAAAACAAACAAGCAAAAATATTTCATCTGCTGTCTTTTTTAATGTTTTAATATTTGAACGTGTCCAGAGAAGGGCAACGAGGCTGGTGAGAGGCCTTGAGCACAGCCCTACGAGGAGAGGCTGAGGGAGCTGGGATTGTTTAGCCTGGAGAAGAGGAGGCTCAGGGGAGACCTCATTGCTGTCTACAGCTACCTGAGGGGTGGTTGTAGCTAGGAGGAGGTTGCTCTCCCCTCTCAGGCGGCCAGCACCAGAACAAGAGGACACAGCCTCAAGCTACACCAGGGGAAATTTAGGCTTGAGGTGAGGAGAAAGTTCTTCACTGAGAGAGTCATTGTCTACTGGAATGGGCTGCCCAGGGAGGTGGTGGAGTCGCCGTCCCTGGAGCTGTTCAAGGCAGGACTGGATGTGGCACTTGGTGCCATGGTCTAGCCTTGAGCTCTGTGGTAACGGGTTGGATTTGATGATCTATGAGGTCTCTTCCAACCTTGGTGATACTGTGATAGTGTGATTCTGTGATCTGAGTTTTATTTGTGTTAATATGCTAAGCTGAAGTTAATATCAATGCTACAAATTGCCTGGTTGTCATGATCACCTTAGCATTTCTTTTGAGAACATTTGAGGACCTGTGAGTAAGCAAAGACAGAAGGCTGACCATCAGAATGAGAACTGGATTTAGTTTGTGCAGATGACTTGTCAGTGCCAGATATCTCAAACTAGCTTGCATTTGGGCTCCCCAGTTCAAGAGAGACAGGGAGGAAGGAGAGCCACGAGTATGACTGGGGGACTTGAGCATCTCCCCTATGGAGAGAGACTGGGAGACCTGGGACTGTTTAGTCTGGAGAAGAGAAGACTGAGAGGAGATCTGAACAATGTGTACAAATATCTGAGAGGTGGGTGTCAAGTGTAGGGGATCAATCTCTTTTTGGGAGTCTGCAGCAATAGGACAAGAAGCAACAGCTACAAACTGGAACAGAGAAGGCTTCGCCTCAACATGAGGAGAAAGTTCTTTACAGTGAGAGTGACAGAGCACTGGAACAAGCTGCCCAGAGAGGTTGTGGAGTCTCCTCCTTTGGAGTCTTTCAAAACCTACCTGGATTCATTCTTGTATGACAGAATTATAGAATGGTTTAGGTTGGAAGTGACCTCAAAGATCATCCAGTTCCAACCCCCTGCCCTAGGCAGAGACACCTCCCACTGGAACAGGTCACTCAAGGCCTCCTCCAACCTAGCCTTGAGTACCTCCAGGGAGACCATGGGCCACAGAATCACAGAATGTGATCTATCCTAGGTGATCCTGCTTGGCTGAGAGGTTGGACTTGATGATCAAGGTTCTGTGATTCTGTGATTCATCTCATGAGCATCAAATTTCCATATCAATGTGATATCAAAAGCCCATAAACATTCATGCAATTTTTAGCTTGTGAGGGCAAAATGTTACATTTACTGACTTCCACTGTGAAACAGTTCACAGACTTCATTCCATCTCATATTCCTGCCACTTGCAGCATACTTTTACAGCACTTAGTTTTGATACAAGCATGTCAAACAAGCCAGCTATGATACCCATCGCTAAGTTGTCCCAGTTTATAATTATGCTGATTTGAAAATGTCATTTTTATTCAACTTCCTTTTAAATTTCAGTGCCCTACTATTTGTAGACATGAGGTTACCATAGAAAAATTAAATTAATTCCCTTTTATTTTTAATTTCTTTGAGTTAAATAGCTCATGACAAAGAAAATAAAGCATTACAGAGCTCTCTTTCTGTACTGTCAATTAAAGATTTGTGTGAGTAGATTTCTGTTTTCCATGTTATCATTATGATTTCCTTTGTTGTCAACCATGTATGACAAAAGAATTATGCACATCATGCTAATCCAAGAGGTTTCTATTCAGCTAATGTGACAGTGTGTACCTGATTATTATTAGAAGGTAGTTGGATACACTCACAGAATTTTTTCTCCTTATTAATCTGCGTCACAGAAGTGCACACCACTTAGTGCCATGGTCTAGTTGCCTGGATAGGGCTGGGTGCTAGGTTGGACTGGATGATCTTGGAGGTCTCTTCCAACCTGGTTGATTCTATTCTATTCTATTCTATTCTATGTATTCATGTTGGAAAAGACCCTCAGGATCACCAAGCCCAGCCTATAACCCTACTCTACAAGGTTCACCCTGAGCCATATGGCCAAGCACCATGTCCAAATGACCTTTAAACACATCCAGAGTTGGTGACCCTGGCAGCTCATTCCTGTGCCTGACCACTCTTAATGTGATTTTTTTTCCCCCTACTATCCAGTCTAAACCTACCCAGTGGCAGCTTGAGGCCAGAGTGGTGAGACACTGGACTGGTTTGCCCAGGGAGGTTGTGGATGCTTCCTCCCTGGAGGTGTTTAAGGCCAGGCTGGATGAGGCCTTGAGCAAAATGCTCTAGTGGGAGGTGTCCCTGCCTATGGCAGGGGGTTGGAGCTGGATGATCCTTGAGGTCCCTTCCAACCTAAACCATTCTATGATTCTATGATTCTATCACTAATTATCTGTGAGAAGAGACCAGCACCAGTCTCTCCACAACCTCCTGTCAGGTAGCTGTAGACAGTGATGAGATCTCCCCTCAGCCTCCTCTTTTTCAAACTAAACATCCCCAGCTCCTTCAGTAACTCTTCATAAGATCTATGAGATTTATAAATGATGATGATAGACTTAGTATGCTGTCTATCTCCATTTTCCCACTGTAATAGAAACAAGGAACACATCCAGTATAGATTCCTGTAATTATGTGTAATTTTCAACATGAGATCATAGACTGTTAACAATTGTATTTTGTCTCAGTCTGGAGGAGTCCCAGGTATGGTGGGTTAGAATAGAATAGAATAGAATAGAATCAATCAGGTTGGAAGAGACCTCCAAGATCATCCAGTCCAACCTAGCACCCAGCCCTATCCAGTCAACTAGACCATAGCACTAAGTGCCTCATCCAGGCTTTTCCTGAACACCCCCAGGGATGGTGACTCCACCACCTCCCTGGGCAGCCCATTCCAATGCCAATCACTCTCTTTGGCAACAACTTCCTCCTAACATCCAGCCTAGACCTCCCCTGGCACAACTTGAGACTGTGTCCTCTTGTCCTGTTGCTGGTTGCCTGGGAGAAGAGACCAACCCCCACCTGGCTACAACCTCCCTTCAGGTAGTTGTAGACAGCAATGAGGTCTGCCCTGAGCCTCCTCTTCTCCAGGCTAAACACCCCCAGCTCCCTCAGCCTCTCCTCATAGGGTTTGTGTTCCAGGCCCCTCACCAGCCTTGTTGCCCTTCTCTGGACACATTCCAGCACCTCAACATCTCTCTTGAGTTGAGGAGCCCAGAACTGGACACAGCACTCAAGGTGTGGCCTGAGCAGTGTTGAGTATAGGGGCAGAATAACCTCCCTTGTCCTACTGGCCACACTGTTCCTGACATAGGCCAGGATGCCATTGGCCCTCTTGGCCACCTGGGCACACTGCTGGCTCATCTTCAGCCTACTATCCACCAGTACCCCCAGGTCCCTCTCCTCCTGGCTGCTCTCCAGCCACTCTGTCCCCAGCCTGTAGCGTTGCTTGGGGTTGTTGTGGCCAAAATGCAGAACCCTGCACTTGGCCTTGTTAAATTTCATCCCATTGGTTCCAATTCTTGGCACAGAATTAAGTCACAAAGGGTGTCAAACACATAGGCTAGCTTTATTGCACACACACACGAGGATAGGGAGGGATAAGGAGAGGGAAAGAGAAAGAGAGGTGGGGGAGGAAAGAGAAAGAAAAGAAATACCCCCATGCAGAGAGAAGAAAGGTCACCTTGGAGTCAACTGTCCTCTCAAAGTCCATTTGAAGAGAGTGGGTGGGGAGCTCTCTGTCTGCAGGTTGCCTTCTTTTCCCTGGCTGCCTCATTGAACATGCATGTTTTCCTGAGAGTCACTTAGCATTTGCCAGGAGAGATTTGCTTAGCCAGGCCCACTGGCCAGTGGTGTTGGGCATGCTTGGTGTGGCAGGCGGTTTCCAGGGTTGAGCCCCCCTTATCCGGCTGGTTTCTCTGAAATGATTGCTGCTGTTGATAAATCAAGAGCTGCTAGGCTGTGGTTGGCAGCATCACCTAGGAACATAAGTACACACTTTTGTATTTACATGTTGCGAGTAACTTTTCTTCCATGAAGAGTAAAGTTATTTATCACGTTTCTCACATGAAGGCACAAGTAAGGAACAGAGTATTAAACTTGCAGCAGAAGCTGGGTGCTTCTTGTCATACAGTCATGAAAATCTGTGACTAATAAACTGAAGTGCTTCATTCTCTCATATTAACTGGGCAAAGAACCTTTGATAGATAATTTGTCTCAGAATAATTGTTCATCTTCTCAAGGCTAGACATGCGAGGTCGTTTAGACTAAAGAAGAGGAGGCTCAGGGGGGACTTTATCACTACAACTACCTGAAAAGAGGTTGTAGCCAGGTAGGAGTTGGTCTCTTCTCCCAAACAACCAGTGACAGAACGACAGGATGCAGCCTTAAGCTGCACCAGGGGAGGTATAGGCTGGATGTTAGGATGAAGTTCTTCACAGACAGAGTGATTTGCTATTGGAATGGGCTGCCCAGGGAGGTGGTGGAGTCGCCATCCCTGGAGGTGTTCAAGAAAAGACTGGATGGGGCACTTAGTACCATGTTCTCGTTGATTAGACAGGGCTGGGTGCTAGGTTGGACTGGATGATCTTGGAGGTCTCTTCCAACCTGGCTGATTCTATGATTCTCTGATTCTATTTGTTGTTAAACACTGTGCCAGGGGAGCTTTACGCTGGATGCTAGGAAGAAGTTTTTCACAGAAAGAGTGACTGGCATTGGAATGGGCTGCCCAGGGAGGTGGTGGAGTCACTATCCCTGGAAGTGTTTTAAAAAAGACTGGATGTGGCACTTAGTGCCATGGTTTAATTGATTGGATAATGTTGGTCAATAGTTTGGATTTGATGATGTTGAAGTTCTTTTCTGACCTCGTTGATGCTCTGAGCTGTTATTTGTTCAGTATCTGTTGAACAGACAGTAGAAGGGCCAAATGTTGTACGAGACAGCACTGATCTTTCTGAGTGTATAATTTAAGGTGATTTGCAGGATTGTTTCAATCTTGACAAAAATATGCCAAAGCCTGCCATATATTTTTGTTGTTGTTGCATTGAAGTGCCATTTCACTAATGCTCTTTGCTTTTCTCATACTTCAAATCACCCAGAAAAGTTTCAGAATTTCTTCCCAAGGACAACAATTCCAAATGCTAAAAGACAACAATGACTTTCCACAGTTGGTTTTTTTTTTCCCTATAGCCTCCCATTGCAGATCACTTATAATAGCTGCTGAATAACATTATTGTTACTTAAATAAAAATGCTGCCCGCTGTTTTATCAGAATCACTTTTCAGTTGAAATTTACAATTGCATCACTTATCACAGCAAGAAATCAATTTCACTAAAAATAATAGAAAGGGGCACACTCTATGCCAACTTTGTGTAGTAACTCATTTGAAACAAGTGAATTCAAAATATCTGTGAAGGAGTCTTGTACTAATTGCAATTTGGGTTTTTTTTTCTTTCTCTCTAATTCATTCTCCAGAAGTTAGAAAATACATCTGAGGCTTAATTGACATTTCTGACATTTTTTTCAACTGTTTTCTCAGACTATTTTTTAATGAATAAAAATAATGGATTCAAATATTTCAACATGAACTTTCTTCTTAGGAAAAAAAAATTCAAAGGCAGACTGTGCTAGTTTGAACCTAGTTAGAATGTTTTGGTAAGGAGAACTAGATTACAGGCTGTGAAAAGGAAACAATGGTGATGTCTACTGCACTCATAGGCTTGCTGAGATGGATAAGAATAAGAATATATAGATAATAGAGTTGCTCTCTGGGCTTTGTGGGCTGCACCTCTCTCTCTAACCTAACCTGCCATTTGTGTGACTAATCCATCTGCTTCCTAACACCCCTGGCCGACTCTCAAAACTACCTTAAATATAAGGCAAGAGACTTTGCAGTAGCCTTCCAGTATCTGAAGGGGGCCTACAGGAAGGCTGGAGAGGGACTATTTACAAGATATTATAATGACAGGACAAAGGCTAATGGGTTTAAACTGGCAGAGGGGAGATTTAAACTAGATGTTAGGAAGAAGTTCTTTACAGTGAGGGTGGTGAAACACTGGCTTGCCCAGGGAGGTTGTGGATGCTTCGTCCCTGGAGGTATTCAAGGCCACGTTGGATGAAGTCTTGAGTGACCTACGCTAGTGGGAAGTGTCCCTACCTATGGCAGGGGGTTGGAACTGGATAATCTTTGAGATCCCTTCCAACCTAAACCATTCTGTGACTCTATAATTCCAAGTATTTAGATGCATAGTGCCCTAGAAATGAACTCCTTGGCTATTTTGAATTTTCATGCTGTTACTCAATGGTCAATCAATTCCACTTAAGGTCATACTTATGCTTTTTTTATTACTTGTGATAATGTTGTGATTTGACATTCATGTTACTTCATTATATGTCATAAAAGTGATAAATGAAGACCTCCTAATTGTAGAACACAAGCTTTTTCTTCTTGTCATTCCTGCTGCACAAAGATTTCTAAGTATTTGAAAGCCTTCTATAATAATGAAGTGAAATGTCCTCCATTCTGGGACACAAGACTTAAGACTTAGCTAAAAAAAATAGATGTTGGAGGTGATAATGGACCAGAGCATTCTCCTAGCCCATGAAAGACCACTTAACTGAGGGAGATTTCTTTCACTACTGTTCAGCATAGCAAGAAAGCATGTTTTTTAAACTTGCTAATCTTTGAGATCCCTTAAAGATTAATATAAATCTTAACCTCTTACCAATCTGAATTTTGTACTATATATTATGGCTCTTCAACAAAATGTACTTCCTGAGGCCAAAACCCATACTTATTTCATCATAAATACTTATAACCATCTCCAGGAACTAGTTTAGTTACTTGAAAAATGTTCACTCCTTGCCCTTTTCCATAGCCATATGCAAACAGCTTTGCAAGCCATATTTCCCACATCAGTTTCTGGAGTTTGTTTCTTTTGCTTTTAGTTCAGGGGTTGGTTTTTGGTGGTTTGGGTTTTCTTTTTAATTGCTGCTCTCTGTAAATGTAACTACATTAACTGAAGGCAAAGGAGGTGAGAGATAGAAATTGCATCTGGCATCCCTTAGTTAAAGGCAGGAATTATGCTATTGGCATGCCACAGGTCAAAGGTATAAAAAAAAACCACTCACAAACCCCTCAGTAATCTGCAGGACAATCAGTCAGAAAAAGAAATTAAGTTTGGACTACATTTAAAGCCTTTCCTGTTGTAGTGCTTAGAAAACTTAGCGGACCAAAAATAACTTTTGAAATAGGCTACTCTGTCTAGAATTTATCCAGTCTGGTACTCTAAAGCTTCATCCCTGATGGGTTTTATTGTAACTTTCTTTTATTTTGTTTTGTCCAGTACAGTGCATCAAACAGAACCATGTAAGTGTTGATATGCCTGGAGATACCTAATGCAAGAACATCTGTGTATGACTATGTGTAATGGTTTAGGGTAAAGGATAACCTGCCTGATCCCCCAAACACAAAAGTGAGGGGAAGAGATAAGAGTTTAATATCACAGTATCACAGTATTATCAAGGTTGGAAGAGACCTCATAGATCATCAAGTCCAACCCATTACCACAGAGCTCAAGGCTAGACCATGGCACCAAGTGCCACATCTAGTCCTGCCTTGAACAGCTCCAGGGACGGTGACTCCACCACCTCCCTGGGCAGCCCATTCCAGTAGCCAATGACTCTCTCAGTGAAGAACTTTCTCCTCACCTCAAGCCTAAATTTCCTCTGGTGTAGCTTGAGGCTGTGTCCTCTTGTTCTGGTGCTGGCTGCCTGAGAGAAGAGAGCAACCTCCTCCTGGCTACAACCATCCTTCAGGTAGTTGTAGGCAGCAATAAGGTCTCCCCTGAGCCTCCTCTTCTCCAGGCTAAACAATCCCAGCTCCCTCAGCCTCTCCTCGTAGGGCTTGTGCTCATTATTAATATTCTTTACATAAAAATTAAACTGATTGTAATAGTCTGAGTCTTGTATAGGTATGAAATATTTGTCCTTCTCCTGTGCAGCCTTGGAAGTCACTCAGGAATGAAGAAAAGCCAGATAAAAGAGCAGGAAATGTTTTAAATCAATGCCTGTTTAATCAAATCATAAGAGTTTCAAAGAATTTCCAAAGTATAGTGTTTCAGGGAAGTTAGAGGGCAGAAATTGGGCAAGTCAGTCCTTTAGCCATATCCTACACCTGTGCTGGACTCAGACAGGCACGAAGCTATCCTGAAGCAGTTCTTCCCAGAGAGAGTGATTTACCATTGGAATGGGCTGCCCAGGGAGGTGGTGGAGTCACCGTCCCTGGAGGTGTTCAAGAAAAGCCTGGATGAGGCACTTAGTGCCATGGTCTAGTTGACTGGATAGGGCTGGGTGCTAGGTTGGCCTGGATGATCTTGGAGGTCTCTTCCAACCTGGTTGATTCTGTGATTCTATGATTCTAAACATTACATCCCAGAGCTTGAAAGACCTTTTGCAAAGAGCATGCCTGTCAAGTGCAGTACACCAGCTGTATTACTGCATTAAGTACTGACATTCAAAACTGCCTTCAGAGGACTGGGTTCTCTGAAATTATTCCTCTTACAGAGGAAAGGGAATATTCCTACAGAACAATTTTAGCTACTTAAAAAATAAAATCTACCATGGTCATTGAAGCAATTCTTTCCTGCTCAGATTCCCCAAAATAGACAAGCTTTTACCAGGTTAATTTGATGTGGTGAATATTTTAGATAACTTTATTATTAAGGACAGCTAATTTTTCACTGGGAGTTACAATGGTAGAAAACATATATGCTTTCTAATCCTGGCGAAGCCTGAATGGCTCTGTTCCAAACACTAATGACTTCTTCAAGGTATCAAGTAGAAAATGGGAAAATATTAACTGTTTAAACGCTGCTCAATGTGAAAAGGTTTTCAAGGATTTCTCTCTTGTACCTTTAATTGCGTATCATTGCATCGTCACATATCTTGCCTTTTGACACCCTAAGACTGTGATTCCCACTTGTGCGCATTCTCTTCACACAACAACAGAAATATCCAGGTTGGAAAAGACCCTCGGGATCACCAAGTTCAACTTTGTCACACAAATTCCTTCTAAAGTCCCACAGAAACATACTCCTTCCATCTGTTTTCTCTACCTGACAATACCAAAGAGTATATGGACAATCCAATCTGCATTGCATCTCTATGTGACTGGTTAGTCACAGAATCACAGAACTTTAGAGGTTGGAAGGGACCTTGTGGTGGTTTGGGTGTTCCCCGCCCCCCACACTTTAGAAATCACCCAGACTAGACTCAGTCAGCTCTGGAAATGTGAATGAAGCTTATATTTACAGCTGGCACAATTTACAAGCAGATAGTTACAGTATATACAGTTATAGACAGAAATAGACAAGGTAAAAAGGTAGTACAGACACAACTCCCCTCCCAGAAACCTGAGTCCCCACGAGGGGCTNCTCACCAAAACTTTCTAGCTAGGCTCAAACTAGCACACCCTTCCATCTGTTTTCTCTACCTAACAATACCAAAGAGTATCTGACGATCCAATCTGCATTGCATCTCTATACAACTCGTCAGTTACAGAATCACAGAGCCTTCGAGGTTGGAAGGGACCTCCAGAGATCATCGAGCCCAACCTCCCTGCCAAGGCAGGATCACCCAGGGTAGTTTGCACAGGAACACATCCAGGCAGGTCTTGAAAGTCTCCAGAGAAGGAGACTCCATAACCTTTCAGGGCAGCCTGTTCTCTCTTCTTCAGTAAAAAAAACTTTTACTAGACTGGCCACAATCAATTAGAAAAATGTAATAATTTCTTCTCCAAATTGGGATTTTAGGTGATAAAATTTCCAGACCAGGAAATTGACTTACATCCTTTGTTCCAGAAACCACCAAAAAAAATTGTATATTTGAAAACTAATATAATGCAATCGACATAAAGGTATTCTTCTGTAGAAACAGTCCAGAGTTCTCAAGTGTGAAAGAAAAAGGTATCCACATAGTGAGTTATTACATTCCTGGTCAGAAGGTTCTAAAATCAGGCTCAGAAATTATATCAGTGTCTTGCCAGTTCTCTATGATGCAAAATGTGATGCCCATTTACAAGAAAGGCCAGGAGGATGATGCAGGGAACTACAGTTCTGTCAGTCTGACCTCAGTGCCAGGGAAGGCTATGGAGCAGATCATCCTGAGTGCCATCTCACTGCACTTACAAGACAACCAAGAGTCAGGCCTAGCCAGCATGGGTTTATGAAGAGCAGGTGCTGCCTGACTAGTCTGATCTCTTTCTACACTAAGGTGATCTGCCTGGTGGGTGAGAGAAGTGCAGTGGACATTGTCCACTTTGACTTTAGTAAAGCCTTTGGCACTGTCTCTCACAGCATTCTCCTTCAGAGATTCATGGCCCAGGCCTTGGATAAGTGCACTCTGCACTGGAGGAAAAACTGGCTGGATGGCCAAGCCCAAAGAGTGGTGATGAATGAAGTCTGGTTGGTGCCACTAGTGGCATTCCCCAGGGTTCAGGTCTGGGGCCTGTCCTCTCTCTATCTTTATCAATGACCTGAATGAGGAAGTTGAGTGCACGCTCAGTAAGGTTGCAGATGACACCAAGCTGGGTTGCTGTGTTGATCTGCTAGAAGGTAGGGAGGCTTTTCAGCAGGACTTGGACAGGTTAGACCTGTCCAAAGCTAATTGTGTGAAGTTCAATAAGGCCAAGTGCCACCTGGGTCACAACAACCCCAATATGGCCAGGTGGTCGAGAAAGCCAATGGCACCCTGGCTTGGATTAGAAACTCTGCTGCCAGGAGGAACAGGAAGGTGATCATCACCCTGTACTCAGTACTGGTGAGGCCATACCTTGAGTATTGTATTAAGTTCTGGGCTTCTCGCTACAAGAAGGACATCAGGGTTCTGGAGCATGTTCACAGAAGGGCAATGAGGCTGGTGAAGGGCCTGGAGCACATGGCTTATAAGGAGCATCTGAGGAGCTGGGGGTGTTTTTAAGTCCATTACTGACATCATGTTAATTATATGGAATCCTCACTGTAGACTAAAATGCAGCAGTTTCCTGCTTTCATTTGAAAAAAAAAATATAAGAACAACTTTTGAAAAGGAATGCATTAAAATTAATCTTAATTTGAAAGCTAACATATGTAAAGATAATTGCTTGCCTTACTAATGGATATCAGAAGCAACCAGGTTTTTTAGCCCTGTGAATAAATTAAAACATTCTTTATCTTATTAATATGGAAATCCCTTCTGCGCTCTGTCTATCTGGTACATCGGTAATTAAAGATTTAGGAGCCCTTTGCCTGATTTGTTTCAGTCAGGCAGGTAAAATCACAGAGCCTGTGACTACCTTTGCAAATCCTCTAGATTATAGATATCAATGCCCAGCATTTACTCAGTTTGAAAGTTCCAGAAACTTTCTAGGTATATTCAAAGGAGCTGTCATTTCTCAGTCCTTAGTCACTGATAAATTAAAGCCAGACAGAAACTTTTTTTCTCTGATAACATATAGGACTATTAGTAGACTTAAACCTAAGATCTGATATATTCTTCCCTGTACTCATGTTTGAGAAGCTGGGCAAGTGAGGTCATGTTGCCTTTTATACACATATTGATAAGGATATGGCAAAGAACTAGGGATTAGGTTCAGAAGAAGCACTGTAAAGTCTAAATTCAAGTGCCCATGAGAGTAAGCCACACAGGCTTCTCTACATAATCACCAAGATAATACACTTAACAAAAGTATTTGCAAAAGCTATCACACTGAATGAGAAGCCCTGAAACCTCAGCCACCTAAAAGTCTCCATAGAGAAATGCAGGAGTTGAAATGAAGGCTAAAAGTCAAACCAAGGAGGCTGGATTGGTATGTCACAAATGCAGGTTCAGGTTTCCTGTTATGTTCCTCATTTAAATCAGACATTCATATTTCTTCCTTCTGTTCTCCATTCTGATGAAGTTTTGTCATTGGTTTAAAACAGTGAGATTTCTGGAGGTTTCTCATTAGTAGCTGGTCACCTTTACCTGCCAACAGAACCCCAACAATTAGGAAGTTTCACTACATTTAGGTTGTTTCCTTTTCATTATTGTTTGCTCCTTTCCAACCATTATATTACTTAATGAAAACTGATCAGCAGTAAGATCAGAACAGCCCATAATACTCCTGCTTAATCAGCTT
Source organism: Tricholaema leucomelas (assembly GCA_013400475.1). NCBI lineage: Eukaryota > Metazoa > Chordata > Aves > Piciformes > Lybiidae > Tricholaema lacrymosa > Tricholaema leucomelas. The sequence continues at coordinate 94,053 of WAAF01009239.1, read as the reverse complement.
AGTATTTCTCTCTATGTAGAGTCAGAGTATTTCTCTCTATGTAGAGTCAGTCCTTCCCCACTGTTCCCCTGTCAAGGAAGCATATTTTTGGGAACACCTCTTCCCTCATCCGTGGCTTCATTTTCCTACGTTCTTGTTGAACTTCCCTGACTTGATTATGGCCACATTTCTTCTCTGATCTTGATTACTGTCTGACTGGTTGATTAGTGTTGTTTAACATTTTAATGAGTTTTCTGACTTCATCTAAAGGTAATGTACTCAAGGATTATTAGAAGAAATTGTCCCTGGGTTGGGACAAACCTCATTGTCAATATAGGCTGGGGATGACGTGATTGAGAGCAGCCCTGTGGAAAAGGACAAAAAAAGCTGAACGTGAGCCAGCAACGTGAATTTGCAGCCCAGAAGGCCAGCCACAGTCTGGGCTGCTGCACCAAAGGATCAGCAGCAGCTCAAGAGAGTTGATTCTGCTGCTCTGCTCTGATGAGAACTCACTTGGAGTAGTGTGTCCAGATGTGGAGTCCTGAAAACAAGAACATGAACCTGATGGAGAGAGTGTAGAAGAGGACCATAAAAATGATCAGAGAGTTGGAGCACCTCTCCTGTGTGAGAGAGTTGGGGATGCTCAGCTCGGATAAGGCTCCAGAGGGACCTTATAGTGGCCTTCCAAAGCCTGGAGGGGACCTACAAGAAAGCTGGGGAGAAACTGTTTATGAAGGCATATAGTACTAGGACAAAGGACAAGGGTTTTGCACTAGACAAGGATAGATTTAGATTGGCTATTGGGAAGGAGTTCTTTACTATGAGGGTGGTGGATCAGCAGAACAAGTCGTCCAAGGTGGAGACCCTGTCCCCAGAGATATTCAAGGTCAGTCTTGATGAGGCTCTGAGCAGTCTGACTTAGTAGCAAATGTTCCTGCTTACTGCAGGGAGCTCGGACTAGATAACCTTTAAAGGTCCCTTCCAACTCAGTGAATTCCATGGTTCTGTGATAAATTGGCATACAAATATCTGGGAAAGTAGGATACTTAATGATAACTGCAAAAAGCTATGACTGCCATTCAGCATTTGAGAAGCCTAAACGTTTTTTTCACTGACAGTGGAAAATGATCAGAGTTTAAGCTGAATTTTACTGTTAATTTTAAAGCAATTTCATCTTACAGAAGGATGAACTAAGTGTCCTGGAGGTCCCGTGTACCCCAGAAATTTCCTCTCCCTCTGTGGTTTGAATGGGAGAGGAAAAAGGCGCGGACAGACCTGTTTCTCCCCCCCTGCCCTGCAGGCGTGAAGCGGGGAGCAGGGGGGACCCTTACTGCACGAGGAGTGCCCCGTGCCGGGCCCGCGCTGCACTCGGCTGAGGATTGGCTGTGAGCTGTTCGCGCCTAGGCAGTGGTAACGGCTCTGTGTCTAGGAAAGGGTATAAATATCGAGGGGTTCCCGCCTTGGGGTGTTCCCGCCTTGGGGTGCTCCTGCCGTGGAGTTCGCCCCCGCTTTGGATCGCGGTCCCGCCTTGGTGTGCCTGCTTGGAGTTCTTCTCCCCCCACCTGGATAACTTCTACACGGAGCCTTTGACACTCCGAAGACAAGCCCTGAAGGACTTCACTTTAAGCGTCCTTATTGTGTGGCTTATCGCTTCTTAACGACCCTGAAGGTTGCTGAAAAGACCACGGGACAGACCTTTGAATCGCCCTTCTTTTCAAGCCAGCTGTCGTGAGTAGCCTAGGCTCAGCCTATTTTGATAGTGGGGAACGCTATATATATTTATTAGCACAAATCCTTTTCCAATTACTGACTTAAAATTAGTCAAGTTTACCTGTGGCATCCTATTGTGTAGATATTCTCAAACAACCAAAAAGAACCTGCTAATTAAATATAAATTATCTTCTGTATATAGTTTTGGGGGCAGTTTTCGGGAAATAAAATAACTCTATTTTTATAAATTCCTGACTCGGCCAAATTAATTCCTGCCTCCATAACACTAAGAATGACCTAATATGTTTTGGTACATTCATGCTTTTACAACTCTGTCTTGTAATTGTAATTGCTGGTATGGATTGCTAGACAGTATGAAAAAAAAAAGGGGAGGGGGAAGAGTCTAAAAAGAAATGTGTAGGACTTCTGCAATATGTTACTTAGCTTCATATATTTATGTGTTTTGATTTTATAAAAGAAATGTGTGAGGTTTTTTTTTCCTGAGGTGTTATGAGAGGTTGATTTGAGGACAAGAAATACTAGGTTCTTCAGATTCTGCTCTTATATAGATCAGTTTTTGTGCTGCAGATATGTTATCATTCCTGAGAGAGCTTTTTGTGTGCAAATAGATTATAAAAGGTTAATAAATATCCCAAGCATGTTAGGTTTAACTACCATGTATCACAGTTAATTAGAAGCATATAAGTAGAGGGTTTTGCAGTTAACCTATTGATCCATTGAACTTTAAACCAATTTACAGTAACTGGATGACCACTCAACAAGTCATATATAATCCTTTATTGTCCTTTATATATTCCAATTAATAAAACATATTTTTTAAATAAAACATGATTCAAAAGTGTACTTAAAAACTATTTCTCATAAGTGACTACTTTTAATTAGTGACTGCTATCACAGGCTTTTTGTGAGCCCTGATTTATGAACTTAGAGAGCTTTGAGGGTTCCTGCCCCTTGTTTTGCACTTTATCCTTCTCTTAGGGAACGGTTTTGATGAAGACAAAACTATTTTTTTACATAGAAATAGTTATTTGAGAAACATTGATGCATTGATGGGTAGGTTCAGACTGGACGTGAGGAGGAAGTTCTTCAGCATGAGAGTGGTGAGAGCCTGGAATGCTTTGCCCAGGGAGGTGGTTGAGGCCCCATCCCTGGACATGTGTAAGGCCAGGCTGGATGAGGCTCTGGCCAGCCTGCTCTAGGGTAGGGTGTCCCTGCCCATGGCAGGGGTGTTAGAATTAGCTGATCCTTGTGATCCCTTCCAACCCTGACTGATTCTATGAGTCTATGATTCTAAGCAGTTTCTCATTGGTTCAAGCAAGTGTACTGCTACTGGATTAGGTTTTCTTTAATACAATAAGCTATAATTAAATATAATTAAAAGGTGATGTGCAAGGCCATGAAGGAGAGTGGGACATGGAAAAACTAATATGCTCACTATTCTATATAATCAGACTGAATTGACTCAGTAGATATTTGTTGTTAGCAGTTTATTTTTTAATCCATTTATAAAACTCCCAGTCAGGAACTTTCCCTTTTATTTATTTCAATTGAAGATCAGGAAATAACTGTGGCACAACTGTTCTGATCAATATGGGTTTTGAAAAGCACAAAGGTAATTTTGTGTTCCTCTTTTCTAACCCTTTTCCCCCCTATAATTTAGAGTTCCCACCACCTACATGCAGTTATTTAATTTGTGCAAATGGTGAATTTATGAACATTTTTCTGCTCTGGAGCTTGTAACTGAATATTTTTCTGCTCTGGAGCTTATAACTGGACAGCAGCAGTGTGTGTGAAAGCAGGTTTATAGTCCCTAACAGTACTGTAAGTGCTTAACCATAATTTCTAATGATGTCTGTTGGACTTTACTCTGGGGATCATATAGCTGTTTGAAAATGAATTTCATAGATGCAAAGGGTTTATGGACTAAAGAAATTGCAGATTCACATTTGTGGTGCATATTTGACCTCTGCTCTTCCATTCTCAATCAGAAAGGGCATGAGGCTGTTGTTTTGGGTTTTTTTTTTCCCTGTCAAAGTGAGTAAAACTGCCATTCACTCCATTAATGAGAAATTCAGCTATTGATCTGATCTTTGCTCCACTGCCATTGATTTCTGCTCTTTGTTTTGTCATTCGGACCTAGAACTGTCAATAAGTTATTGACAGAAGAATAGAAAGTCAATCATTTGTATTCTCCTTAGAGCCTGTGAAAATTGAATTTATCTTCCTATTCACTGACATTTTACTATGAAATTCGGCACCTGTAATAAAGCTGTTTCCAATTATTCTGGGATTGAGAAGTTTATGATTATGAAAGATAATTTTTGATGAAGTTAATTTACAGCTTAATGGTTTCTAAATGGCAATAGAGAGCAACTCAGCATTAAACATCTGTAGGTAAGCTTATGCAGGATATCTTTTACAATAATGATGAAAATCAGAGCTCCTCTGATAGTATAACAATTTAAATCCAAGCATCAATAGCTCCATTCTTGTTTGGTATTATTCTGTGTACTTCTAATGCGAGGAGAGCATAAACAAAACAAGAGTGGAATATAGAAAGTGTTCACAGGAAGCTGTCTACTGCAGGTTTCAGTGTGATATAGAAAAGAGAGTTTGAAGCAGAAAGGATGACTTCAAAGACCTTTTTTTTTTATTTCTAGATTTATAAGGAAATCATTGCTAGATTAAATTTTCTATTTGGATCAGTAGTTTCTTGTGCACTTTGAAGAATCCTGAATTCTATGCTGGATGATCTTAGATTTAGAGCTATGCTTAGGTCATTAGCTTTCCAAGTAACATTTTTTCAGGTCACTAGATTCTCTATGAATCATTTTTTATTATATGTTTTACTTGATACTTCTCTGTCTGGTCTTTCAATTGAGTCCTCTGGGTAAACTAACAAAAAGTAAAGGCCAAAAAGAAAAAAATGTAGGAAGATGTACAGCCCATGTTTCCAAAGAACATGAAGTACCCTTTCTGGATTGACTGGATATCCTGGGTCAAATACTTATGTTATTGGAAGACAGCCTCCTAAAGGTATGAAACAACAAACTAACTGTTTCCAGTGTTCAAGGGAGGTGTTTGCTTGCACCTAGAGACACAAGGAAGGCAACAGAATACCACTATGTGTCAGAAAATACCAGTCCTTTAGGAACATGTGTCAACTATCAGGACACAGATAAGCTCTACTAAGCTTGGACAGATTCACTCTGATATGGGTCAAGAACTGGCTGCAGGGCTGGGCTCAGAGAGTGGTAAAGAATGGTGCCACATCCAGTTGGCAGCTGTCACTAGTGGCGTGCCCCAAGGATCAGTGCTGGGCCCAGCTCTGTTCAATATCTTTATTGATGATCTGGACCAAGGGGTTGAGCCCAGCATCAGTAAGTTTGCAGATGACACCAAGCTAGGAGCAGGTGTGGATCTGTTGGAGGGTAGGAGAGCCCTGCAGAGGGACCTGGACAGGCTGGATGGGTGGGCAGAGGCCAATGAGATGAGATTGAACAAGGCCAAGTGCAGGGTTCTGCGCTTTGGCCACAACAACCCCAAGGAGAGCTACAGGATGGGGACAGAATGGCTGAGAGCAGCCAGGCAGAAAGGGACCTGGGGATACTGGTAGACAGTAGCTGAACATGAGGCAGCAGTGTGCCCAGGTGGCCAAGAGAGCCAAGGGCATCCTGGCCTGGATGAGGAATAGTGTGGCTAGTAGAAAAAGGGAGGT
>WAAF01009239.1:36358-88563 GCA_013400475.1 Tricholaema leucomelas | reverse complement strand
GGCTGGATGTTAGGAGGAAGTTGTTGGCAGAGAGAGTGATTGGCATTGGAATGGGCTGCCCAGGGAGGTGGTGGAGTCACCTTCCCTGGAGATGTTCAAGAAAAGCCTGGGTGAGGCACTTAGTGCCATGGTCTGGTTGATTGGCTAGGGCTGGGCGCTAGGTTGGACTGGATGATCTTGGAGGTCTTTTCCAACCTGGTTGATTCTATGATTCTATACCTGCTTTCAAATTCCTTGTAAACTCTTCCCAACAGGAATTAAATTTTGAAGTGCTCAAAACACTACTTTGTGGGTTTTAAAGTAGGTTTCAATAGATGTTGTTTGCTGATCAATATCTTCCCATTTGTTAGTATTCTCATGTGCCCTGGTGAAGACACAAATATTTTTCTCCTATGCTCTCTCCTGGATTTGTAGCATGATGCGTGAAACAGATAAAGTGGGATGAGATCATCCTGTGTTTGCTATTTTGACTTCATGAAATTTTATTTCAGTTAAATAGGTTTGGCATCATGTCTTAGGAAAGCTATTAATCATTTTGTGCCAGGAAATAAATGGATTGCAGAGAGAAGTTTCCCTCAAGTAAAGTCATCTTTGTGCTATCACCAAAATTTGTTACCAATCTTCCAGCCGTTATGATTTTTCATGGCAATTCTTACAGAAAAACAAAAAAGGGAAAAATAGTCCTGAAAACTAATCTGTCATTTCACACTTAAGAAAGTTTTAAGAGAGGGATGCAATCCAGAGGGGCCTGGACAGGCTGGAGAGGTGGACCCAGGCCAACCTCATGAAATTCAACAAGGCAAAGTGTAAGATCCTGCGCCTGGGTTGGTGCAGTCCCAAGCACAGATACAGGCTGAGTGCTGAATGGCTGAGGGCAGCCCTGAGCAAAAGGACCTGGGGGTCTGGGTTGATGAAATGCTCAGCATTAGCCAGGCAGTGTGAGTCCAGCTCAGACATCAACCATGTCCTGGGCTGCATCAAGAGCAGCATGGCCAGCAGGGCAAGGGAGGGGATTCTCCCCTTTTACTCTGCTCTTGTCAGACACCACTTGGAGTACTGTGTACAGTTCTGGAGCCCCCAGTACAAGAAGGATATCAAACTGATGGAACAAGTCCAGAGGAGGGCCATGAAGATGATCAGAGCACCTCTGCTATGAGGACAGGCTATGAGAGTTAGGGCTCTGCAGCCTGGAGAAGTGAAGATATCAAGGAGACCTTGGAGTGACCTTCCAGCATCTGAAGGGAGCCTATGAGGAGGCCAAGGGGGGGACTATTTACAAGGTCTTGTAACGACAGGACAAGGAGTTTAAACTGGCAGAGGGGAGAATTAAACTAGATGTCAGGAAAAAGTACTTTACAATGAGGGTGGTGAAACACTGGCACAGGTTGCCCAGGGAGATTGTGGCTGCTCCCTCCTTGGAGGTGTTCAAGGCCAGGTTGGATGAGGCCTTGAGCAACCTGTTCTACTGGGAGGTGTCCCTGCCTATGGTGGGGGGTTGGAACTAGATGATCTTTGAGGACCCTTCTAACCTAAACCATTCTATGATTCTGTGAATTAGGAGAAGGTTTAAATGAAATCCAATTTATGATAGAATTTCTGTAGTCACGTTACGTACATGTTTCCTTTAAAAATGCAAATGGCAGTTACTGGCTGGTTTAAGTTTCTTTTCCCCTTGTGACAATTATTGGTCTGTACTACCCCAGTTTCTGCTGTTCTTCTAGGGCTCTCTAGAACATCTCATGTGTTGATATTTGTCATGACTCTTCTCTGTTTCCACTGCTTGCTAGGGACAAGTGTTTTGGTATTAATGTTTTAACACTTGTTTAAAGATTGAGTGCAGCTTTTATGATCTTATAAGGAGGATGTTTATTTTTTCTCTGCCTGCTATTGAACTCCAATCAGAAATCAGGGCATCTCAAAAAACACTTCTTCTGTGGATGAGCCACAGATGCCTGTTTCTTGAGGGCAGCTCAGCCTGGAAGGACAGGGGACCAGTGACTGCATCAGGTCACCAGAGACTCTCTGTGCCTGCATGGGGCCAAGGTAGTGACAGAAACAGGCTCTGTCAGCCATTCACAGGTGATCGTCAGACAAGGTGTAATGAGTAGGGTCCAGAGTACAGCCAGGACATCTTGCCAACACATCAGAATTGCAAAGGCCAGGACTACATGTAACACAGGACTGAGGTCCTTCCAGAAGGCATGAGACCAGCACTACTGCAGATTTATTGGGGCAGATCTTGACATACTGAATGGCTTTGATGAGATTCTGGCCAGCCTGATCTAGGGTAGGGTATCCCTGCCCATGGCAGGGGGGCTGGAACTAGATGATCCTTGTGGTCCCTTCCAACTCTGCCTGATTCTGTGCCTCTGCTGAGCTGTAATGAGGTTCTAGAATCAGGGGCAGGCAGAGTGGCAGTCCCAGGGGATGCAGGTGACAGAGGCTGAAGTCTGTTAGTGTTGTCACTATCTGAGAGGGCGAAGGGGAAAGGGAGTGACTCCAAGGATTTACTTGGTTGAATTAAGGAGACTTACATTATAGGTCATATAAAATTTAAATACCTTACTAAGTGTAAAATAGAGAGAGAGAGAGAGGGAGGGAGGGAGAAAATAAGTAAAGATCCAGATCACCACTCAGTGTTCCAGCCCCGCCTTTTCTGGTCCACTCCTTGGATTTCAGGTGGTAGATGCATTCCTGTCAGTGTAGTCAAGTCCTTTTCATTCTTTGTCAAGAGGAATGTTGCTTTGTGGCTTTGTGATATATCCTTTTTCAGCTTGGGAATGGATGGAAGGCAGTGCCTATCAACATGAGCATGTGCAGAGGCAGAAGGGCAGCATCAACCCTTTCTACCAACTGAACTAGGGGTTGCTAAAACCCTATATTATATTACCCTTCACACAGTGTGTGCAACAAACTTCTTAATCTCAGTAGAACATATGCAAACTTGGCAAGGAGGAAGACCATCCACCCTCTGATGCATTCCAAGCCCTCCTCTGGTGGCATACTTTGTTCCTTGTCTTAACCATAGGGCACGTTTGTCTTAACTGCAAAGCTGCTGTCTCACACAATGTTTGAGATATCACTTATTTGTGTCAGAGTCTGACAGGTTGGGTCCAGAGGAGGGCAATGAAGCTGGTGAAGGGCCTAGAGAATAAATCTTACCGGGAGCGACTGAGGGAGCTGGGGATGGTTAGTGCGAAAAAGAGGAGGCTGAGAGGAGACCTCGTGGCTGTCTGTAACTACCTGAAGGGACATTGTGGAGAGACTGCTGCTGGGCTCTTCTCACAGATAATTGGAGACAGAGCAAGGGGGAATGGCCTCAAGCTGAGACTGAGTAGGTTTCGGTTGGACATTAGGAAAAAGTTTTTCATTGAGAGAGTGGTCAGACACTGGAATGAGCTGCCCTAGTCCTGTCACTACCTGACAGCCTAAAAAGTCCCTCCCCAGCTTTCTTCTAGGCCCATTTCAGATACTGGAAGGCCACAGTAAGGTCTCCTCAGAGCCTTCTGCTCTCCAGACTGAACAGCCCCAACCTTCTCAGTCTGTTTCCATAGGAGAACTGCTCCAGCCCTCTGATCATCCTTGTAGATGATTAGAAGGACACTGGACATTAGAGGGCACTGGACACGCTCCTAAAAAGACTTTTGTTCCACACTTTATATGACCTCAATTCCTATTTCGAACTCTAGTTCAGTATTTTAACTGAAGGGTTTGAGTTGACTTCTGCCATTCTTAGCAGTCATTTAGGTCTCATATCTATATACATTAATAAGACTCATCAATTATTTTTTGAGAATTGTAACAGAATTTTCTGCCTTACATGCAATATTTAATATCCTCTCTTACCAAACCTCCATTAGCAGCTGATTTTCTGAGAAACGTGGGTTGTGCAGTTTACTGTAGGTATTGTCAGCAGCAAGATTGCCTTGTCATGGAATCATAGAATCATAGAATGGTTTAGGTTGGAAGGGACCTCAAGGATCATCCAGCTCCAACCCCCTGCCATAGGCAGGGACACCTCCCACTAGTGCAGGTTGCTCAAGGCCTCATCCAGCCTGGCTTTAAACACCTCCAGGGAGGAAGCATCCACAACCTCCCTGGGCAACCTGTGCCAGTGTCTTACCACCCTCACTGTAAAGAACTTCCTCCTAACATCCAGTCTAAATCTCCCCTCTGCCAGCTTAAACCGCATCCTGACATTACCAGACCTTGTCAATAGTCCCTCCCCAGCCTTCCTGTAGGCTCCCTTCAGATACTGAAAAGCCACTCTAAGGTCTCCTCGAAGCCTTCTCTTCTCCAGGCTGAAGAGCCCCAACTCTCTCAGCCTGTCCTCATAGCAGAGCTGCTGCAGGCCTCTGATCATCTTCGTGGCTCTCCTCTGGACCCGCTCCAGCAGTTCCATATCCTTCTTGTGTTGGGGGCTCCAGAACTGCACACAGTGCAGTCAAAGAACTTGTCATCAGAATGCAAGCAAGTTTTAGTTTAAGTGACCTTAAACACTGCTGTCTTTTGAAATTTCTTCACCTTTCAATCATACTGGTATCATATTTATCTTATTAAAACCCTACCTAAAAATGCAGTTGGGCAGACAGCACATTTATTTCATTTCAGGCTACCCAATATTTTTTTTGCCAAATGCCAGAGCATTACTGCTGCTTAAAACTACCAATAAGCTTTTTTTTTTTCCTCTACCATAGAAAACTGTCACATGAAATCAAAACTGCAACTTCACAGAAATCACAAAATACATTCAGATTGTAAAAGACTCTCAGGATCACCAAGCCCAACCAATATATGCCTGCTCTACAAGGTTCACCCTAAACTGTATCCCCAAGCACCACATCCAAACAACTTTTAAACACCTCCAGGGTTGGTGACTCAACCAGCTCCGTGGGCAGCCCATTCCAATGCCTGAACACTCCTTCTGTGAAAGGTTTTTTCCCAATGTCCAGTCTAAACCTACTCAGTGACAGCTTGAGGCCATTCCCTCTCGTTTCGTCATTAATTACCTGTGAGAAGAGACCAGAACCAACCTCTTCACAACATCCTTTCAGGTAGCTGTAGACAGCAATGAGGTCTCCCCTCAGTCTCTCTTTTTCAGACTAAACAGCCCCAGCTCCTTCAGTCACTCCTCATAAGATTTATTCTTCAGACCCTTCCCCAGCTTCCTTGCCCTCCTCTGCACTTGCCTCAGCCTCTCCATGTCCCTCTTATAATGAGATGCCCAAAACTGAACATATTACTTCAGGTGTGGCCTGACCAGAACTGAGTACAAGGGAAGAAACCACCTCTCTACTTTTGCTGGACACAGAATTTATTTTTACCACAACTTCTCCTTTCATTCTTAATCATCATTATAAGCAGTTGCTAGTATAGAAAAGAGAGACACAATTACACAAACCAGGTGTGTTTATCCCAAAGCACTGCCACGGTACTGATGCCTTCTATCTTAGAACTACAGAATCACAGAATTTCTTAGATTGGAAAAGAACTTTGAGATCATCGATTCCACAGAATCACAGAATTTCTTAGATTGGAAGAGAACTCCAAGATCATCGAGTCCAATCATTAGTTTCACACTGACAAGTCCTTGACTAACCCAAATCCTTCTGCATTCCATCTTATATACACAATATGCACCTTGGCCACAGCAACAAGACAGCTCCCAAGCATCAGACATTCTGTTCCTTTCAAATTAGCACCTCTAAGTTCTGATACATGTTTCATATAAATCCATGTTCACAGTTAAAAGTCTTCAAATTCAATGGTGGGTTGTTGGGTTTTTTTTTGCTATATCTTATGAAGAAATGCAAAAATCAGCCTCTGAGTTTGAAATAATTAATCATTAATATAAATGAGTCAGGTTTTCTCATTACAAAGTGCCACAGACATCAAGGGCAAATTTCTCCAGGAGTATTATCAGTGTGTTAGTCTTGGGGATTCTCATAATTTTCATCTACTCAGCAGCAACATGAAATGTTAATTAGGCAAAATAGATTTGAAAAGATAGCTACCAAATCAGTTTTTATATTTACTCACAGGGAAATGGAGGCTCAGTGATGCATCAAAGGAGCACATTCATTTGTATATATAAAGACCACTATGGTTCATCTTAGGAAGCCATCCAGCCTCAGAAGAAGGGTCCTGATAGGAGGGACATAGAGGTGCTGGAGCGGGTGCAAAGAAGGGCAACGAGGCTGGGGAGAGGTCTGGAAGACATGACCTATGAGGAGCAGCTGAGGGTTGTTTAGTCTGGAGAAGAGGAGGCTGAGAGGGGACCTTATTGCCCTCTACAACTACCTAAAAGGAGGTTGTAGTGAGGAGGGAGCTGGTCTCTTGTCCTGAATTACTAATGATAGGACAAGAGGAAATGGCCTCAAGTTACATCAGGGGAGGTTTAGGTTAGATGTTGGGAGGAAGCTCTTTACTGAGCGGGTGGTCAGGCACTGGAACAGGCTGCCCAGGGAGGTGGTGGAGTCACCATCCCTGAAAGTGTTGTGCTAGTTTGAGCCTAGCTAGAATGCTTTGGTGAGAAAGATTAGATCACAAGCTGTGAAAAACAGTGGTGATGTCTACTTCTCTCATAGGCTTGCTGAGATGTATAAGAACAAGAATCTAAACATAGATAAGGCAATTCTGCTTGGGAGCTCTGGGCTGCATTTCTCTCTCTAGCCTCTCTGCCATCTCTCTGATTAATCCACTTTGCTTCCTAACCCCCTGGCTGAACCTCCATTCCTCCTTGGGATTGGTGTAAGGTTGAGAGCCTCCCTTCAGGTAGTTGTAGACAGCAATATGGTTTCCCCTGAGCCTCCTCTTCTTCAGGCTAAACAACCCCAGCTCCCTCAGCCTCTCCTCATAGGGCTGTGCTCCAGGCCACTCGCCAGCTTCATTACCCTTCTCTGGACACATTCTAGTACCTCAACATCTCTCTTGAATTGAGGAGCCCAGAACTGGACACAGTACTCAAGTTGTGGCATGAGCATGTGCTGGCTTGCTATGTAAGCCTAATGGGGAGCTTGGAAAGCATTACCTACTATCTCCTAAGCTCTAAGTAAAACAAACCAAAAATCCTACTCTGGAGCTGATAGAAAATGACACAGCATCACATGAGTGAATTTTCTATTCCTCATGTATCTTGTCCAGTGGAAACTACCCCTGGCCTAGTCAGAAGAACTGCCATGAAAATAATTAGCTTGAATAAATGCCAGAGTCATGCTAAGGGTGACTGAAGTTTGACCTTGCCTAGGTATTTTAGCTTTACAAGTGTCTGGCTACCACACCTGTGTTACTGTCATATATATGTGGCTAATGCGGATGGAGTTGGCAACGGTGAAGATGAGTTAAAGCTGATCCTTTATGAAGAGCAGTGTGCTCTGGTGGACAGGAGGGCCAATGACATTCTGGTATGGATTAGAAGGGCTGTGGTTAGTAGGTTGAGAGAGATTCTCCTTCCCCTCTACTCTGCCCTGGTGAAGCCACATCTGTAATATTGTGTCCAGTTCTGGACCCCCAATAGAACTACTTGAGAGAGTCCAGCACAGAGCCACAAAGATGATTAAGAAAATGGAACATCTCTCCTATGAGAAGAGACTGAGGGAGCTGGGGCTCTGCTGCTTGGAGAGGATGAGCCTGAGGGGTGACCTCATTCATGTTTATAAATACATAAAGGCTTTATAAATATGTAAAGATGTAAATATGTCAGGAGGATGGAGCCAGGCTCTGTTGGGTGATGCCCAATGACAGGACAAGGAACAATGCATGGATGTTGAGGCATAGGAAGTTCTATGAAAACATGAGGAGAATTTTTTTCACTATGAGGTAACAGAAAACTGGAACAGGCTGCCCAGTGTGGGTTGTGGAGTCTCCCTCTCTGGGGATATTCAAAACCTGCCTGGATGAATTCCTGTGTGATCTGGTCTAAGTGATCCTGCCCTGGCAAGGGGTTTGGACTGGATGATCTCTTTTTTGAGGTCCCTTCCAACCCCTGACATTCTGTGATTCTGTGAGCCAATGTAAGCTTTAGCAGTATCACAACATAGCTGCATTCCTCCAGCATATCATTAGCCTTGTTTCTCACTTAACTGCTTCTCTCATTTTTTCTTTTTAATGTTGTGCATGTTTTGCTTGTTTCTTTCTAGCTTACTAGGGAAAATAAAAGCAGGAGGAACAAGAGAAACTCTGATGCCATTAAGGGAAGTTGTCAACCTGAGAGGAAGAAGGAAGAAGCTTTCTAGCTCTCCTATTTAAGCCTTGCAAGACAAGTTGCAGTAATACAATCTCTTTTTCACATTTAAACTCTCCTTTCTGCAGGCCTCATTTTTTCTCTGTGAGGCATTTAATCTCTTCCATCTTTTTCCTCATTCATGACCTGGTATCCAATTACAGTAACTATTCTTGCTTCCTCATGTCAGCTATATCTTTTCAGTATTTATCATTTTCAAATAGCATCTCTTATCAGAGACTTTCTTCATATTTCTAGTTTTAAAAAGCCAATTAAAATTCACAGGAGCTGATATGTCTACCATTTTTCACTGTTTTTAGTGATTTTCATCACAGTCAGTTTTTATATGCAAATATAGTCTTCAGCTTGATATTTCAGAGCTAGGCAAAAAACTTAGCCATTAGGAGCTTATGATTCCTACTGAAATTTGCCCCAGGTAAAATGTTTGATTCACTGTAGCTGAGGATTAGAATGATTAGAATATCAAGTTTAAATAGCTATTTTTAATGCTTCATCTGACATCTTAAAACCTGCACGTCTGTCTGTTTTTAAGAGAGCTAGCAAATCTGACACAGATAACTGTCAGGAGACACTACCTGTTACTGTATTTTAAGTAAGTACTAATTGCCACCTTCAAGCTTGCACAAACTCACTTTAATTTAATTTATGTGTTATAATTACTTAAATACAATTTAGACCATTTTAAAGGTGATGCTCTGGGCTGCAGGTGTTTGTAATGTAGCATACATTACATTCAGTTCATTATCTTCTGTACCTCCCTCTACTGCTGCCTTTTCAAGAAATTTGGAATTGCAATTCATGGAGGCACTGATACATTCCTAATTACAGAATCTCAGTATGGCAAGGGTTGGAAGGGACCTCTGAGGATCACATATTTGAACCCCACCTTGTTGAACTTCATTAACTTCCTCTCCACCTGGCCTGCCCTAGTCTTGCTGATTGGCAGCAGAACTTTCTGGTGTATCAGCCATTCCTCCTAGGTCTGCATCATCAGCACACCTGCTGAGAGTACATCCTATCCTGTCTTCCAGGTTACGGATGAGTGTGCTGAAGAAGACTAGAGCTGGAACTGACTCCCACAGGACTCCACTAATTGCAGGCATCCAACCAGACTCTGCGTCACTGATCGCAGCCCTCTGCACTTTCTCATTCAGTTTGTTCTCAGTCTGCCTCACTGTCCATTCATCTATCCCACAAAACTTCCTAAGCTTCATTCTAAACATGTCATGGGAGACAGCATCAAACAACTTGTTGGAGTCAAGGCAGACAATATCAACGTCTCTCTCCTCATTTACACAGCCTGTCTTGTCACCTTCAAAGATTATCACATTAGTTAAGCATGATTTCCCCTTGGCAAATCCATGTTGACCCTTCCTGATAGCCTTTTTTTCTTCCACATACATAGAGATGACCTATAGAATGAGCAGTTCCATCACATTCCCAGGGAAGGAGGTGAGGCTGACTGGTCTATGATTTCCTGGGCTCTCCTTCTCACCCTTTTTTAAGACTTGTGATGGTTTGGGTGCTACCTGCCCCCCCACACTTTGGAAATCACCCAGACTAGACTCATCAGCTCTGAAAATAGAATGAAGCTTTATATTTACAGCTTAGCACAGTATACAAGCAGGTATTTACAATACATACAGTTATATACCGAAATATACAAGCTAAAAAGGTAATACAGAAACACAACAGCCCTCCCAGAAACCTGAGTCCCCAGGAGGGGCTCTCAACCACCCCTTCCACCTTCTCCCACCTCTTTCTACTTTATCCCAGACATTGCCTTGTGCCCAAGGAAGATTGGAAGGTCAGCCAGGAGGGTTAGGAAGCAGATGGATTAGTCACAAATATGACAGGTTAGGTTAGAGAGATAAGTGCAGCCCACAAAGCCCAGACAGCATCTCTGTCTTATCTATGTTTGTGTTCTTATTCTTACACATCTCAGCAAGCCTGCAAGTGAAGTAGACATCACCATTGTTTCCTTTTTCACAGCCTGTAATCTAGTTCTCCTCACCAAAACATTCTAACTAGCTTCAAACTAGCACAAGATTGGACTGACCTTGACTTTACTCTGGTCCTAAGGCACCTCTTCTGTTCTCCATGACCTTTCAAATATGATGGAGAGTAGCTTAGCAAAATGTGCAAAAATCATAGCAATTACGATTGTGTCCCAGTCCCATTTCAGGAAATATACAGTGTGTTCTAGCATTCAACAGAGTTCACAATTAAGAGTCATGAAAAACCACATTTGGGGGTTCTTTTAAAGTTGTCTGAGAATAGAGACAAGAAGCATGGAGACTGCAGTTAAGTATCTTTGATTACAAGCTTACGATTTCTTTAACGCCCTACTTTAATCAGCAACTTACCTCTTTCACAGCAGATTTAATGTTCACTAATGCAGAGTATAAAAATCACAGTATATCACAGTATCACCAAGGTTGGAAGAGACCTCACAGATCATCAAGTCCAAGCCGTTACCACAGAGCTCAAGGCTAGACCATGGCACCAAGTGCCACGTCCAATCCTGCCTTGAACAGCTCCAGGGACGGCGACTCCACCACCTCCCTGGGCAGCCCATTCCAGTGTCCAATGACTCTCTCAGTGAAGAACTTTCTCCTCACCTCAAGCCTAAATTTCCCCTGGTGCAGCTTGAGGCTGTGTCCTCTTGTTCTGGTGCTGTCTGACTGAGAGAAGAGACCAACCTCCTGCCTACAACCACCCCTCAGGTAGTTGTAGACAGCAATAAGGTCTGCCCTGAGCCTCCTCTTCTCCAGGCTAAACAAAAAATGAAAAACAAGGGAAAAAAATAAAGGAAATACCTAAAAACTATTACTTGAAACAGTCATCCTAGTATTCTAATTTGCTTTCTGGTAAGTACTATAATTTAAAACAAAAACAGAAAAATAAAGAAGCATCAAAATATCCTAATTAATATTATATCTTAGTCCCCAGATGGAGATTGTGATGAGAAATAGGGAGACATTGCTGACATGCAAAGAGGAAAATGAAAATGGGTTTTTCTTACAAGTAAAATGTAAAGCGATTGTGTTGGCAACTAACACATAATTATAGCTATTGGCAGCAGTCAGTCAGAATGCAAGAAGTAAAAAACCAAAGTTGAAATTATTTTACATATTTAATTTACATGGCTGTTTTATTTTGCTTCAGAAACAGTGAGTTGGCAAAGCAGCACAAAGTGAAATGTGTCTAATTTGTTAATTCAAGAAAGAAAGTAAAAATACTTCATGAATTTCCAGAGTGTGAAAGACTTAAACATTCATCTTTCTATTAAGGTTTCTGGATGTCTCTGAAGAACCGCTTGCACAGCTAATTCTTTTTTTTTCCCCTGATAAAATTATAGATGATAAGGACTTATTGTCCCTTCAATGATTTATTCTCTGTCTTATCTCAGTTACTAAAATTGAATCTGGAAAGAACTAGGTGAGACTGAATTAATTTTTTCTTTGTTTCACTGAATGTGATGTTAAAATATATTTCATCCAATTAAAAACGTCAACACAAATATTTGGTTGCAAGTCCTAAAGAGCAACAAGAAAAGATCAGAACTTTGTAAATGAAGAAGTTGATAATTGCAGCCATTTGCTTGGGGATTAAAACTGTTTGTTTTGAAGAGTCGTCAGACCCCACCTGCAGTACTGTATGCAGTTCTGGTGCCCCCAACACAAGAAGGACATGGAACTGCTGGAGCGGGTCCAGAGGAGAGCCACGAAGATGATCAGAGTCCTGCAGCAGCTCTGCTATGAGGACAGGCTGAGAGAGTTGGGGCTCTTCAGCCTGCAGAAGAGAAGGATTCGAGGAGACCTTACAGTGGCATTCCAGTATCTGAAGGGAGCCTATGAAGGCAGGGGAGGGACTATTGACAAGGTCTGGTAATGTCAGGACGAGGGGGAATGGGTTTAAACTGGAAGAGGGGAGATTTAGACTGGATGTTAGGAGGAAGTTCTTTACAGTGAGGGTGGTGAGACACTGGAATGGGTTGCCCAGGGAGGTTGTGGATGCTTCCTCCCTGGAGGCATTTAAGGCCAGGCTGGATGAGGCCTTGAGCAGCCTGCTCTAGTGGGAGGTGTCCCTGCCTATGGCGGGGGGTTGGAGCTAGATGATCCTTGAGGTCCCTTCCAACCTAAACCATTCTATGATATTGTGCTTAATCCTGTGTAGTGGAGGGCCCAGAGGCCCGAAAATAGGCTTATTCATGCATTGCCTTGACATGTTTTTCTGCCCAAACCAGAGGTAAACACATTAAATGGATAAAAGGGGCAGAATAGGCCTGGTGCCATGAAGTCTGGCCTGCTCAGGACCCCTATTGTGTAAACATGCTTGTGTAAGCCCATGCGCCCAGCTCATGCTTACCAGGTGCTAGGCCCATGCTATCCCCACATTTGGAAGGTCAAGGACTGTGGCTTTTGCCTATTATGGTAAGGTTGGCTGAGTGCCAAGCTGATGGGTCATTTTGGTGATCAATGGGGCCTTTAATTTCGGCCCACATTTTATAACTAGAGAGACACAGTTAAACAACGTGCTCAATTGCTTGCTCGCCCCCTTGCTCGCCTGCTTAGACTCAGAATCATAGAATCAACCAGGAAGAGACCTCCAAGATCATCCAGTCCAGCCCAGTACCCAGCCCTAGCCAGTCAACCAGACCATGGCACTAAGTGCCTCACCCAGCCTTTGCTTGAACACTTCCAGGGATGGTGACTCCACCACCTCCCTGGGCAGCCCATTCCAATGCCAGTTAATCTCATCAGCAGTGCTTCTTGCTTCAGCTTGCCTGTATCTGTGGAGCTCAGTCTCCCGTGCAGCCGTGCATCCTATTTCATGCTCGCTGCCCTAACATTGCCTGGTAAGCTCTACTGTCGCCGAGTTACCAGAAAGCAGACCCTGGATTGTCTGCATGCGATTGGCATCTGCATGGCCAGTGTGAGACCGTGCTGACATTGCATGGCATCGTACTTCCTCTGCACCTGAGGTCCTGCCTGAGAATCTCTGGACAGAGCATCCAGAAGAAGCCAGCAGCACAAGGTCAGAGACTGTCATTTCCCCCAGAAGCCAGGGAGACTGTCCTTTCCCCTGAAGCAGGCAGCATTCCAGCCTCAAATCCATGGGCAGAGACTCTGAAGATTGGACACTTGTATATAGGTTGTGGAGTAGGCCCTGAGGGTGATTGATAATTAATCAGATTTGTGAGTAAATGCTTTAATGCCTCTGTAATTTCTATTGCCTCCTGTCATAGAGCAGAAAGAGCTTTCAGCCCACCTGCTGGGCAAGTAGCATATTGACCCCAAGCGGCATTAAGCTGCGGGGCAATCTCTCTCTGTTTATAGTTTGAATGTATGCTAGTTATTATAATAGTTACTGTTGAATGTCTTTCATAATCATGTAGAACAGATATTAATACTAAAATTCAGTGGCTGGGGGGTGGCAAGAGTTCAGAACATTGAAGTTAATAAATTACATATTTTACAGACTATTGTCACACATCATTTAATTTCTCCCCTCCACCACAATTGGCGTAGGCAGCAGAATCCCCCTCCATGACATCCTGTATTTCTAGAAAACACTCCAACTACACATGCAGTGCTGAGGACAGAGGTCTGTTTCTTAATCTCAATTTTTGCCTGTCAGTATTGAGACATTGACAATCAAAATTTAAGCTTTAATATTCCCAATAATTCTTTTTAACCTTGTACTCTTTTTAACCTTCTACTCTTGAGGAGGCCGTAGTTAAAAACACATCTGTGACAGAGAATAAGTAGCAGTGAGGAACCTCAGATGTGTCATAAACAGCTGAATTACATCTCATGTACTGACAGATTGCAGTTCCAGGAGCAAACATGCCCAGAGAGGCCAGCTCACAACACCCCCCGGGGATCGCTCACTCTGACTGAGGTCTCTGTTTTCTCAGCTCCTGCAAGGCAATGATACAATTTGGTTG
Organism: Tricholaema leucomelas; assembly: GCA_013400475.1. Taxonomy (NCBI): domain Eukaryota; kingdom Metazoa; phylum Chordata; class Aves; order Piciformes; family Lybiidae; genus Tricholaema lacrymosa; species Tricholaema leucomelas. Next base: position 74,368 of record WAAF01009239.1, on the reverse strand, counting down.
TAAATATAGCCCTCAGATTTGTAAATTTGGTTTTGCCCCTAGTTTTCAGCTCCGAGCAAACCCTTTAATCTAAATTCACTAATCCTTTCAGGAAAGTCAAAATAACAATTTTCTCTTCCCCTCCAGTGCAATCCCACATATTTAATCAAGACTTTCCAGTGATGTACCCTGGAAGAATATTGTTTAGTGCTTCTTTAGACCTGTCCAGATAGCCCAAAAAAAAAAAGGGGCTTGTTCTATGAATATTTCAATTTCTTCCAACATTGCTAATTTATTTTTCAATACTGAAGGACCTCTCATTCTTAAAATCTTTCTTTGCAAATAATAGAAATTAGGATTACTATTAAGTTAATGTGCTTAAAATGAACACTATATAAATCTGAGTTCTACCAATAATGGTAGAATTGGACATGAGGAGGAAGTTGTTCAGCATGAGAGTGGTGAGAGCCTGGAATGGGTTGCCCAGGAAGGTGGTTGAGGCTCCATCCCTGGAGGTGTTTAAAACCAGGCTGGATGAGGCTCTGGCCAGCCTGATCTAGGGTAGGGTGTCCCTGCCCATGACAGTGGGGTTGGAACTAGCTGATCCTTGTGGTCCCTTCCAACCCTGACTGATTCTATGATTCTAATAATATCAATGCAGCCCAAAATACAAATTCAATTATAGAGAGGTAGTCTAAGAAAAGTATATTTTGTATCAGACAAAATCAAAAAGGTCTTTAGAAACAAGAAAGTAAGTAACCTCAGAAATTATTACAGTATCACAGTCTCACAGTATCACAGTATTACCAAGGTTGGAAGAGACCTCACAGATCATCAAGTCCAACCTGTTACCACAGAGCTCAAGGCCAGACCATGGCACCAAGTGCCACGTTCAATCCTGCCTTGAACAGCTCCAGGGACGGTGACTCCACCACCTCCCTGGGCAGCCCATTCCAGTAGCCAATGACTCTCTCAGTGAAGAACTTATTAAAGGTTTCAGTATGTTATAGGACTTTGAACTTTAAAACCATTGTCAGCTACAAGCACCTCTCCACCTGTTTTCAAACAGTGGTGAATACCTTTATGGTGCACTTCAGAGACTATGGGAGACTCATTGTGTTACTACAGTGCATCTATGTATAGCTCAGGGGATGTATCAGGAGATAAACGGGCTGGACAGAAGGGCACAGTCCAGTGCCATGAGTTTTAACAAGGCCAAGTGTTGGGCTCTGCACTTTGGCCACAACAACCCCATGCAGAGCTACAGGCTGGAGACAGAGTGGCTGGAGGGCAGCCAGGCAGAGAGGGACCTGAGCATACTAGTAGATAGTAGGCTGATCATGAGCCAGCACTGTGCCCAACTGGCCAGGAAGGCCCATGGCATCCTGGCCTGTATGGCCAGCAGGACCAGGGAAGTCATTTTGCTTCTCTACTCATCATCACTGGTTAGGCCAAACCTTGAGTACTGCATCCAGTTCTGGGCCCCTCAGTTTAAGAAAGATGTTGAGGTGTTTGAATGTGTCCAGAGAAAGGCAAAAAGGCTGGTGAGGGGCCTGGAACACAGCCCTGTGAGGAATGTCTGAGGAAGCTGAGGAAGTGTTTAGCCTGAAATAGCTGAGGAAGTGTTTGTCCTGGAGAAGAGAAGGCTCAGGAAAGACCTTGTTGCTGTCAACAACTGCCTGAAAGGAGGTTGTAGCCAGGTGGGGTTAGTCTTTACTCCCAGGCACCCAGTGACAACAAGAGGACACAGTCTCAAGCTGCACCAGGGCTGGATGTTAGAAAGAAGTTCTTCACAAAAAAAAAAAGAATGATTTGCCACTGGAACAGGCTGCCTGGGGAGGTGGTGGAGTCAGCGTCCCTGGTGGTGCTTAAAAAGAAGGCTGGATGAGGCACTCAGTGCCATGGTTTAGTTAATTAGAAAAGTTAGGCATTAGGTTGGACTTGATCACCTTGAAGGTCTTTTCCAACCTGGTTAGTTCTGTGGTTCTGTGATATTAAGGGTAGAAAGACAAGTGAAAATTCCCCCCTCAAACTCCAGTTTGGTGGCATCTGTTAAAAAAAATAATATGTTCCTTTTGCAGAAAGAAAATAATTTTAATTCACCTTTTTCTTTTTCCTGAACTTCTTTAGTTAGTTATTGGAGTGTCCAAATGTGAGAGGTAACTGAAATCACATTTAACCTTCAGTGCTGTGGGCAGACACACTCTCAGTGTACTAAAACACTGCTCCAGAAGTTCAAATGTGGATTGAAAGGTCTTTTTCAAGTCAGGCTCTTTGATACAGTGAAGCAAATGGTTTCAGGAATATTTTAATTATTGAAACATATGAGAGTAGATTTATAGCCATACCACCACGTAGGCTCTCAAGACCACTAGCAACCATGTATTTTGTCTCTGCTTACAACAGAGATCACTTTGATGTTAGAGATGTGAAGAAAATAAAATCAATCTCTACATACATTCTTGACCCAGAATCACCTTCTTTTTTCTTGGAGTTTGTCCACAGCTGTAGTTGAAGAGGTAAAAGTTCAGAGTCATGGCTGTTTAAGAAACAGAACATGAAAATAAAATTCACATCCATATTTGACTTTTCTGTGGTGGATATTTGACTTTGTTAGATTCTAGGAAAACATTGTAAAATGAATATTTATCTTTGATTTTTATTAGCTTATAAAATGTTCTTTATGTGCAAACAGACTTCAGAAAGAATCATAGAATCAAACAGGTTGGGAGAGACCTCCATGATCATCCACTACAACCTATCACCCAGCACTATCTAGTCAACTAGATCATGGCACTAAATGCTTCATCCAGGCTTTTCTTGAACACCTCCAGGGATGGTGACTCCACCACCTCCCCGGGCAGCCCATTCCAATGGCAAATCACTCTCTGTGTGAAGAACTTCCTCCTAACATCCAGCCTATACCTTCCCTGGTACAACTTGAGGCTGTGTCCCCTTGTTCTGTTGCTGGTTGCCTGGGAGAAGAGACCAACCCCCACCTGGCTACAGCCTCCCTTCAGGTGGTTGTAGGCAGCAATGAGGTTGCCTCTGAGCCTCTTTTCCTCCAGGCTGCACACCCCTAGCTCCCTCAGCCTCTCCTGGTAGGGTTTGTGTTCCAGGCCTCTCACCAGCTTTGTTGCCCTTCTCTCCCATCCACTGCTACTTCCCCCCCCCCCATTAATACAACGTGTATCTCCCCTTATTCTCATCCTGGCTGTGTGATTCATCCCACCACGTTGCAGTGATTGCTGTGTTTTTACTTTTCCTCCATCATTATTGATTCATATTCTTCCTGTTCAGTACTCACACTCTCAGACAACAGGAAACTTTAGGCAAAGAAAACCTGCTGCCTCAGAAGAATTTGGAGCCTAGCAGTGTACTTCCCGCAGCTTTTGCTGCAGCTTCCAGAATTTACATGTTCATTAAAACAAGGAAGTTCCCAGAACATCAAATTTTAGGAAAAGCCTTCTCTGTGTAAAATGTGTTCAGCAGTGCTCAGAAGAAAGCAGTTTTTCTAACAGAGTAAACTTGTCACATCCATCTTACCGCGCTGTTAAATATAACAGCGTAATTACCTACGCTGTTAACCAAAGAGCTGCTGATTGTCATAGCAGAACCAATAGGCTATGGCACTCATCCACTGTGACTAACTGTATCTGCCACCTCTGAGACCCTATTCATTTGAAAGTGTTTCTTAAGCATAATAGAAGCTTTGACTACACAGGGTTACAATGTTTTACTTTTAAAGGTCTGCTTTTTTTCTTCAAGGAAAAATAACAAGAGAAGAATTCCAAATTTATTCAGCTGAAAACTGCTGGAATCTCCTGGAAAGTTGTCCAGCAGCAAAGATTTCTCAACCCATTTTGATTATCTAGTGCATCTTAAGAGTCTCAGCAAAGACACATAGAAAAGGAATTAGAAAAAGGTATACATGAAATTCCCACTGAATTTCTGAAATGAAGTAAATCCTTTTAATTTGCTTATTTTCCCCAAATGTGTTAACTCATTTGACATTTGCAAGGAGTTGCTAAAGGAACTTTTCAAACAATTATATCTTTTTTTTTTTTTCCTTTTGTTTAGGGTTTTGGTTTGGTTTTTGTTTGTCTTCATTAACTCTGCGCCTTTCTTGGCATTTAAAATTGCTTATGCAGCCACAAATGCCTGTGTGGGTCAGGGGCCACAAAGAAACCCAGAAGTGAAAGCAGGAAGGGAGGAATTCCCAGACTTCCACATGTGTGTCTCCCCAGTTGTGTTTCATTTGCAGTTTCGTCTGTAATCAGAGTGTGAAAGCTTAGTCTTGGGCAATGATAATTAGGGAGCAAATTACAGGTATACAGTGAAGACTAAGACAGAAGGCAGCTGAGGTGAAGCAGGACTCACTGTGTCATTTCTTGCCTTTTGCAGCAGTAGATGGACTGGGGGCAATTCTCATTTCAGATGAGGGACTCTGAGGATGGTCAACACAATTAGTTTTTTGGGCTATTTTCGTTGTTGGATGCACAACTTAGAAAGTGAAAAGAAACAAAGCAAAACTAAAGAGAACTTCTCACTAAAGAGAACTTCTTCTCACTAAAGAGAACTTCTTCTCACTAAAGAGAACTTCTTCCCAAGGTTACCTTTTTAATACGAGTTGTATCCTATTGATAACCTTACCCTTTCTTCCCATTTACTCTTCTCAAAGCAAAATGCTTCCAGAGGAGCAGCCCCTTCACACAGACAACAGAACAATACAGTGTCCTATTGGATTACTGTAGGACCAGTGAATTTTCTTCCTGTTTGCCCTCTGCTGGCTACTTAACTTTATATACTTTCAAATGGATGCTCTTTTAACCAATCCCAATGTGATTATATGCAGGAATTTCTTGGATGCTTTTCTAACCAGTCCCAATGTGATTATATGTAGAATTCTCTGTGTGGAAAAGTGTGATTTTACCATGAAGAAGGATAAATATATGTGTTCAATCTGTCCTCTGTCTGGACATCAGGCTGATTTAAAGGATAGGTAAACAAGGAGGAAGATTAATGGTGAGTTATGACATGAGTCTGAAATTTATAAGCAACATCTTTATAATTATTGCTATCGTAAATGAGAAACTTATCACATTTAAAGTATAGCTAAAACTAGATCAATATATGCATCACAACAGAAGAGTCACAAAGAAAATTATGAAGCTACACAGGGTTTATGAAGAATTATTTTCTGAGTCATTGCTCATAGTGATACATTCCTTGAGTCCTGTGTCCAGTTCTGGGCTCCTCAATTCAAGAGAGATGTTGAGATATCAAAATGTGTCCAGAGAAGGGCAACGAAGCTGGTGAGAGGTCTGGAACACAGCCCTATAAGAGACTGTGGGAGCTGGGGTGGTTTAGCCTGGAGAAGAGGAGGCTCAGGAGTGACCTCATTGCTGTCTACAACTACCTGAAGGGAGGCTGTAGCCAGGTGGAAGTTGATCTCCCAGACAACCAGCAGCAGAACAAGGGGACACAGTCTCAAGTTGTTCCAAGGAAGGTATAGGCTGGATGTTAGGAGGAAGTTCTTGCCAGACAGAGTGACTGGCATTGGAATGGGCTGCCCAGGGAGGTGGTGGAGTCGCTGTCCTTGAAGATGTTTAAGAAAAGCCTGGACAAGGCACTTAGTGCCATGGTCTAGTTGATTGGACAGGGCTGCGTAACAGGTTGTAGTGGATGATCTTGGAGGTCTCTCCCAACCTGGTTGATTCTATGATTCTAGGATTCTACCCTTAAAGTTTAGAGTTAAGTTTTGGAATAGAACTCCAAAAATAAAAAGCATTAGCACAGCGAGACACCAGGACCTATGCCCAGAGCTCTACAGTAACAGAGATGATTAAAAAAATACTATTAATGCAGGAAGAAACACAAATTCTGCTTACAGAGCTAAAGTTTAAATTTGAAACTGCTGGAGAGGAAAGTGTAAGCTTGAGGGTGGTTGGTTCTACCACTGAGGACAATATATCCATAATACTGTAGGTGTACATGAAAAAACAACATCAGTAAATCTGCTTCATTTTGGGTAGTAAAAATTTCTCAACAGAAAAAAAAAAACAAACAAAAAAACCCCACAAACAGACAAAATCCAAAACAACAATAAAAGGCAGCACTTACTTGTTCTTTAAATGTCCACAGCAAATAATCTGCTCTCTACACTTGCCTGGAAGGAGGTTGTTATGAGTATAAAATGATAAAATGAGAGAAAATGGCCTCAAGTTGCACCAGGGGAGATTTAGATTGAATATTAGAAGTAAATTCTTCACCAAAAGGGTTCTCAAAGGCTGGTATAGGTTCCCCACAGGGGTGGGTTGAATCTCCTGGAGGTGTTTCAAAGACTCAGAGATGTATCATAGAATGAATCATAAAATGGTTTAGGTTGGAAGGGACCTCAAGGATCATCCAGCTCCAACCCCCTGCCATAGGCAGGGACACCTCCTGCTAGAGCAGGTTGCTCAAGGCCTCATCCAGCCTGTCTTTAAACACCTCCAGGGAGGAGGCATCCACAACCTCCCTGGGCAACCCAACTCCCTGGGCAATGTGATGCTGAGGAACACGTTTTTGCACCAAACTTGGTGACTGGATATAGATTGGCCTCAATGTGCTTAAAGGTCTTTTCCAACCAAAACAAAACTATAAGATTTGTCAACCAGACCCACTATTCTGAGAGGAATCAGCTTCTACACGTCACCAACAACATGGCTGTAGAAGAATCCTAGGCAGATAGCTTAGACTTAGGCAGCAGATCACATTGAGTCCACTTGGGTAACTATGCATATCAATCAGAGAAATTGACCAAGGGTGTTCTTTGACACCAAGGTCAGCTCACACATTATGACCTCAGGCATCTGTACTACCAAACATTTTTACTCTCCAAAATGAGCTAGCAGCATACAAATTGCTTTTTGGGGGATGATCTGTGGCTCATGTTAATTTCCCAGCTGCACTGGGAAATTGTTTAAGTAGTACTGCCTGCTATAAATCAAAACTATGTCATGGATTATGTTAAAAATTGAGCAGTGTGATCTACTGCATGGGAATCTTGCTTGACAATGTTTTCCAATATAAAAGCAACCCATGGGTTTCTTGCCCTAATCTGTTTAAACCACTTTACAAACTTGTGATTTTTAATGGATGAACATAGCATTATAAGTTTTCTACATATGAGCTACTCATCCATCACTCTTACACTAATTGTCACTAGGCAATCTAACACTGCATACAGCTAAGTGGCAAAAGACAAGCCTCTGCTCCAACATTCAAATAGTCCAAGTCTACTGACTTCTAGCTAGTTAAATATCTAGCAGTTCACAGAACACTTCATCTAGCTAACCTTAATGAAGTAAAACAGTGGGTGGCAAATGGCAAAGTTTTAGATTCAGCTCACTCATACAAAATTATCCTCCCACAACCTTTGTATCTTTTGGTTAGAAATTAATAAACAATAATCTAAATTAATGGGTCGTATCAAAACATGATCTTGCAAAGTTAGAATTCCAGCTCTGGCTGATGCTTCTCATGACAGTTTCAGACTCAGAGAAATTGCCTTTTCAATAAAGCTGAAATAAAAAAACATTGGAAAAATCTGAGCAATGAAGCGTTCTCATCAGCTTTGAGATGTCCATGCTGCTAAATCTTCCATTATGCTTTTTGGTCTACATCATCGTACATACAACTGTCATCAAATCCAATGTTTTGCCTTGAAGTATAGGTAGTGTTAAATCCAAGGTACATTATTGTGACAATGCCATATGCATTCAGTCTTGATCAGAGAAGACAAATATTCATGTTAACTTCTGGTGGTCATCAAGTGAGATATGTTCAAGTGGTGCTTATAATTAGCAGCAGNTTTAAACTGGCAGAGGGGAGATTTAGACTGGAGGTTAGGAGGAAGTTCTTTACAGTGAGGGTGGTAAGACACTGGCACAGGTTGCCCAGGGAGGTTGTGGCTGCTTCATCCCTGGAAGCATTTAACTCCAGGCTGGATGAGGCCTTGAGCAACCTGCTCTAGTGGGAGGTGTCCCTGCCTATGGCAGGGGGTTGGAGCTAGATGATCCTTGAGGTCCCTTCCAACCTAAACCATTCTATGATTCCATAAGGAGTAGTAAGAGTAACTCTCTAGAAAGACTTGGAATTCTTCTGTTTCTGGTTTCTTGCAAAAGTACAGTTATAATTCACTGAGAACCAAGAGCATCTGCACTTCATGCTGCTTTCATGGACCTGCTGTCATTGACAAGATTATCATGTTTAGTTGATACAGGCAGATATCAAGACAGGCAACAGGCTGTGCTGATGGCCTCAGTATTTTTCTGTGCCAGTTCCATATTACTATAAACAGATGTCTTGGAACAGGTAGCAACCCCTCTCTGTGCCTGCCTCACCTTCTAGTTTTGATTGTCTTGCCTACATAAAAGCAAAACAGAGATGGAAGCCAAAAATGCCAGCTGTTGATCATATAGAGTGTGTCTTCACCATGAAGGTGGTGAGAGGTTGGAATAGGTTGCTGAGGGAAGTGGTAGAAGTCCCATTCCTGCAAGTTTTTAAAGCCAGGCTGGATGAGGCTCTGAGAAACATGATGTGGTGTAAGGTGTCTGGAGTGCAAGCCCTATGACGAGCAGCTGAGGGAACTGAGGTTCTTTAGCCTGGAAAAGAGAAGGCTTAAGGGGGACGTTATTGACATCTGCAACTACCTGAAAGGAGGTTGTGGCCAGATAGGGGTTGGCCTCTTCTCTCAGGCAACCAGTCACAGAACGATCAGTCACAGTCTCAAGCTGCACCAGAGCAGGTTTAGGCTGGATGTTAGGAAGGAGTTCTTCACAGAAGGGGTGATTGGCATTGGAATGGGCTGCCTGGGGAGGTGGTAGAGTCACCACCCCTGGAAGCATTTATAAAGAGACTGGATGTGGTGCTTGGTGCCACAGTTTAGTTGATTAGATGGTGTTGGGTGATAAGTTGGATTTGATGATCTTGAAAGTCTTTCCAATCTCACTGATGCTTTGATTCTGTGATTCTGTATCCCTGTCCATGGCCATGGGGTTGGAGCTAGAAGATCCTTGAGGTCCCTTCCATCCCTCACAATTCTATGATTGTATAATATACATTTTATTTGTTTCTGGTAGGCTCAGTCTGACACAACATTTATTTTTTACTATTTTATTTCCATTTTTTGCTATTTTATTTTATCTTGAGATTCTACAAAGTTTGTTCATATTTGAAAGTCTTCCTATTTCTTTTTCTTTCATTCCCTTTGTTGCAGTCTTTGCTACACATATTCATAAAATCATAGAATCATAGAATCAACCAGTTTGGAAGAAACCTCCAAGATCATCCAGGCCAACCTATCAGCCAGCCCTATCCAGTCAACTAGACCATGGCACTAAGTGCCTCAGCCAGGCTTTTCTTGAATGCCTCCAGGGACAGTGACTCCACCACCTCCCTGGGCAGCCCATTCCAATGCCAATCACTCTCTCTGTGAAGAACTTTCTCCTAACATCCAGCCTAGACCTCCTCCTGCACAGCTGTCCCTTTGTTCTGTTGCTGGTTGCCTGGGAGAAGACACCAACCCTCACCTGGCTACAACCTCCTTTTAGGTAGTTGTGGACAGCAATGAGATCACTCTTGAGCCTCCTCTTCTCCCGACTGAACCACCCCAGCTCCCTCAGCCTCTCCTCGTAGGGTTTGTGTATTTACTTCTTTAAAAAATGCTAAATATATTTAAATATTTTTCAGAGGGTTCTTTACAACTTTCAAGAATTAAAAAAGATAAAAAATAATGAAAAAAAAAAAAACATAAAAAATGAGAGAGAAAAGAATCACAAATCAAAGTTATTTGCCCAATGAAGCCCAAGTATCCATACCGCATTTCTACTTAGAAGCACAACAGCACGGCAAAATCAAACCCTCCTGCTCTTTGAGTACTGTTTTATCTTGGTGCATAGGGGTGGGTGGTGGTGTGTGTTTATATTATTTAATTATTTTCAATGAATCTCTCCATGTTAGGAAGAAATATAGAAAACTATTTCATCAATAATATGTTTCCCTTTGATGTTATCCTAACTGCTTCGCTTTTATCAAAGTATGAAATGTTTATGGTTAAACAAAGCTTGCCGAATGTTTACATGATTTATCAGCCTTGGGCAGGTGGTTTCTTTGCAGAAAGTAAACTGAAGACTTGGGCTCTCATCCAGGCCTGCCCACAAGCACATGCTTAATTTTAAGCACAGAAGCAATGTCCTTAGAGCCATGTGCAAAAAAAAGCTACACACTTTTAATTTTTTTTATTATATGGAACAAAATTTGCATTGGCAAGAGATGTCCTGACCTACCTTCCCTTCCTTCCTTCCTTCCTTCCTTCCTTCCTTCCTTCCTTCCTTCCTTCCTTCCTTCCTTCCTTCCTTCCTTCCTCCCTTCCTTCCTTCCTTCCTTCCTTCCTTCCTTCCTTCCTTCCTTCCTTCCTTCCTTCTCTTTCTTTCTTTCTTTCTTTCTTTCTTTCTTTCTTTCTTTCTTTCTTTCTTTCTTTCTTTCTTTCTTTCTTTCTTTCTTTCTTTCCTTTCTTTCTTTCTTTCTTTCTGTTCTTCTGTTGTTTGTTTTCTTTCTGCTCTCACTACTTGGAAAACCGAAATAGTCTTAATTTTGATTTAGTGCTAAATTCTGTGGAGGAATGTAAAAGTTTTGCCAGTGCATACTGCAAACTGGGTAGACACCTGGAAACTTTATCTTTAGTTCTCTACACATCAGCTTGTCATCATTTTTCAACAGCTAGTTTACACTGTAATGACACTCTAAGTGGGAGCTGCAGTTGCTGTTTCCCTGCTGATGAAGTAATCAACAGACACCTGTTTTCTGCTGGGAAAAATGCAGCAGTTGATGTGGTGACTTTTTTAACCTGCAAGATGATGATAAACTAGCATGCTGTAAGCATTTGAATTTGACAAAGTTTCTCCTACTGTTTGCAAATTGAACATGAGCAGCAAGACACTGGTGCATGCATCTCTTTTGGTGATGACAGAATATAATGCTACAGGTAAAACAAGCAAACAATCACAGCCAGTAGGGATAGAGAAATCATAGAATAAACCAGGTTAGGAGAGACCTGCAACATCATCCAGTCCAACCTATCACCCTAGCCCTATCCAATCAACTAGACTGTGGCACTAAGTGCCTCACCCAGGCTTTTCTTGAACACCTTCAGGGACAGTGACTCCATCACCTCCCTGGGCAGCCCATTCCAATGCCAATCACTCTCTCTGTGAAGAACTTCCTCCTAACATCCAGCCTAGACCTCCCCTGGCACAACTTGAGACTGTCCTCCCTTGTTCTATTGCTGGTTGCCTGGCAGAAGAGACCAACCCCCACCTGGCTACAGCCTCCCTTCAGGTAGTTGTAGGCAGCAATGATTCTTTTATGCAAAAAACCTAAAACCATTACTGAATGTTATAATGAGAATATTCATACAGTTCCACAGCATAAGAACATGTGAGACCATCAAGTCCAAGCAATTACATAAGTACATTGGAATCTTAAGAACCTTCTCCTCATGGCTCTTGGCCCATGGACAAAACATAGCACATCATTATGACTAAGCTCTTAAGTTAAAAACCAAAAAGTAAAATAAGGGGGGAGAGAGAGAAAGAGAGAAAGAGAGAGAGAAAGAGAGAGAGAGAGAGAGAGAGAAAGAGAGAAAGAAAGAAAGAAAGAAAGAAAGAAAGAAAGAAAGAAAGAAAGAAAGAAAGAAAGAAAAGGAAGGAAGGAAGGAAGGAAGGAAGGAAGGAAGGAAGGAAGGAAGAAGGAAAAAAGAAAGGCAAAAAAGAAACCATTCTGAGAGAAAGACAGATCTGTTGCTGTTTCTTACACAGATGCAAACTCAGAGAATACATTAATGGAAATATTCCTAAATAATTCAAGGAATAAGACTTACATTCACCCAAAAAGAGAGATAAAAGAAAGGTCAAGGTTTGACCTGTGGGGAGTACCTTCTTGACAGCTACAACACTGATACTGTAAGGATCATGCCCCACCTGAAAAGAGTTTTTATTGCCTATAAGAATGTGTCTAATATTCTTTCTCTGGCTGCGACCAATCTCTGGTGCTTTGTGTTATGTTATTATCCCATGATACAAAGTGAGAATAGATATGATACAAAAGATAACATATCCTTGTACCTGGTAGCTGTCTCCCCAAAGATTTAAGGCTCTAGATGAATACCTTGTCAGATACATAGCATCTAGCACAATCAACAAGGAAAAATGACTCTTTTAACCCCTTTTGAGTGGGGGACACCCACAGCCTCACATGCTGTAGTCTCTGACATTATCATGATGCTTTACACATCCTACAGTTGTTTATATAAGCTTATGTTCTCTGTTGCAAAAATAACAACTTTTGGTCCTTTCCCATTGCAATCCCCTTGCATCCCTGTGAGCACTGAGTCTTTTCTCCTGTGTCTGACATCTCCCTATAACCAGAATATCTACGTTCACAAGTAATCAGCTAATCTTTAAGATCTCAGATGGCTGATTTTTGAAGGGGAAAGAACAGAAACTGCTGCTAGGTTTAAAGTGGGTTTTATTTTTTTTGTTCTGATACAAATTTCTTAAAGGAGTGAGAAAGGAATAGCTTTAAGAGAGATAAAATTCCAATCCTGACTTCTCATCAGTCTCATGATCCATTACAGTCCCTTAGGGGTCATGATAATTTCTGCCTTTTTAAAAAATACTCATTTATTTCCCTGGGAGAAAGGGCTTGCTTTTGTTTTCCTCTGATATCAGCGCATTTAAATATCATAGATATCATAAATATCACAAAAATCTTCACTGTTTTAAACATTGTGTCCTAGACACTCCCTTAGTAAGTCAGCTGCTGAGAGCCTGACAATCCAACCAGTGTTTTGGATGTCATTTGGTGTTATTCCAATGAAATTAAACAAGATAGCATTCGAATGGCCTCTCCTCTAGCTTGGATAAGGAACATATCCAGCCACACTTGATAACAATAATATCATGCACAATAATGATACACAAAAAAAGAATTCTTAACATACCTTTAAAGCTACAAGGCCAAATACACCAGTGGGACAAGGGAGATCATTTTTCCCCTGTACTCAGCATTGGTCAGGCCACGCCTTGAGTCCTGTGCCTATTTATGGGCCACTCAATTCAAGAGAGATGTTGAGGTGCTGGAACACGTCCAGAGAAGGGTGATGAAGCTGGTGAGAGGCCTGGAGTACAGCCCTATGAGGAGAGGCTGAGGGAGCTGGGGGTGTGCAGCCTGGAGAAGAGGAGGCTCAGGGCAGACCTCATTGCTGTCTACAACTACCTGAAGGGAGGCTGTAGCCAGGTGGGGGTTGGTCTCTCCTTCCAGGTAACCAGCAACAGAACAAGGGGACACAGTCTCAAGTGATTCCTAGGGAGGTCTAGGCTGGGTGTTAGGAGGAAGTCCTTGCCAGAGAGAGTGATTGGCATTGGAATGGGCTGCCCAGGGAGGTGGTGGAGTCGCTGTTCCTAGAGGTGTTCAGGAAAAGCCTGGATGAGGCACTTAGTGCCATGGTCTAGCTGATTGGCTAGGGCTGGATGCTAGGTTGGACTGGATGATGTTGGTGGTCTCTTCCAGTCTGGTTGATTCTATGATTCTATGATTCTAAATGATAAAAAAAAAAAAAAAAAGAGAAACCAGGAAATATCAAATGTAAATTTGCTGCTGCTTTTCTTTGTCCAGTTTTCCCATGGTCCACTGGCATGTTCAGCACACCATTAAATAAATTCAGTATTATTTCACCTGCCCTGCATATAGTGTGGCCTTTTGGCTAATATGCCTTACACCAATAAAAAAATTATAATGATTCAATATCTCTTCAGCTTTTCAATGGCAATGTTCACTACAGTATCTGAATGTTTCATAAATATTAATAGGACTCTTCATAGCGTCTTAGTAAGAGGAAAGGGTGGCAATCTTGTTAAATAAAACTGAGGGGAATTACAAAGAAGCACAATTTGAAATCAATCTTATTAACACAGTTCACATTAATGCACTTTCTATTTTCAGAGCAGTTCTTATAGAAAACACTGCAGCTGTGATCTCTCAGCAGTTCTGAAGATTACCTTCCCCAAGCTTAGCCTGCAGAAAATGAGACATCATTAATGACCAATCTTTTAAAACTTCAGCTTTCAATAACTTAAAATATTGTCACAGGTGTTTTGTAGTGAAGGTAAGAACAAATTTAATTCTTCAGGACACTGTTTGTTTATTTATTCCTCTTAACCATCCTCTTCCTGCTTATTCAGTATACAATTTCTGTTTTTGCAGGAGAAAAACTGATGAAAGCATAATTCTTTCATTCCTCAGCTCTGATTCACCCTGACAGCTGTCCATCCTCTCATTGTAGGGAATGGGACATAGTTCTCATGTTACGTATATACTAATACAGAGTCTCTTCTGAACGACCACTCTGTCTTGAACTTTTGGCTACTCACCTCAGTCTTACACAGAAATATCTTGGATTTGTCCACCAGCACCCCCAGATCCTTTTCCACCAGACTACTTTTCAGCTGTCTTCACCAGATCTGTGGTGTTGCATGGGCTTCTTGTGACCCAAGTACAGAACCCAGGACTTGGTCTTGTTAAACCTCAGTCTGTTCACCTCAGCCCATCCATTTAACCTGTCAAGATCTTCCTGCAGTGCCTTCCTACCCTCATCCCATTCACCTCAGCCCATCCATTTAACCTGTCAAGATCTTTTTACAATGCCTTCCTACCCTCGAGTAGATCAACGCTTCCACTCAGTTTAGTGTCATCTACAAACTTGCCCATGGTGCCCTCAACCCCCGCATCCTAATCATTAATAAAGACATATTAAGTGTACCATCTCAAGACTCATTTGCTCAGGCAAACAAACCTTAAAGTATTTCTGATTTAGTATTCAAAAAACCATTTCAAGAGCTGTTTGCATCACATTACAACAGCTCTGCTTTTTGGCTTCTGCAGTTAGAAAAAACCATAGGATTTAATAAAAGCCCCATGCAAAATGTGGGAGAGCAGAATGGAATAATCAAAGACATTACGTATTTTCCTAGCATTATCCTAAATGTTATGAATAATTAGCATTGCTATTAATTATTTACCTCATATGCTACAGGTTCTGAGAATAATTTCCCAAACTCTATATTTATAGGAGACTGGCATTTCGTGCTGTAGCTACAAAATGGTGCCATATGTGCCGTCTTTTGTAAGAGAAATAATCATCTATCTTTGGAAACATTTATTAAAGTGTAAGATAGATACAACTTAATAAAGAGTTTAACTAAAATCAAAGTTTAAATTCTCTTTTAATTCTATTCCATTCAAGCTTTTGTGCCAGCTTCATTGCCATTAGACCGTGGGAATTGCCTACTCATTTTGCATTATTCAGCTGTGTATTAGTGTGTTGGATTCATCTCAATTGTTCTAAACCAGCTAAAACTTGGGTATGTAGCCACAGAGGGTCATCTAACCATGGGCGGAGTCCAAGGGGATGGCATTCAATAGCTCCAAGTGCAGGGTGCTGCACTTTGGCCACAACAACCCCATGCAGAGATACAGGCTGGGGTCAGAGTGGCTGGAGAGCAGCCAAACAGAGAGGGATCTGGGGGTGCTGATTGATACCCGCCTGAACATGAGCCAGCAGTGTGCCCAGGTGGCCAAGAGAGCCAGTGGCATCCTGGCCTGCATCAGGAATGGTGTGGCCAGCAGGAGCAGGGAGGTCATTCTGCCCCTGTACTCTGCACTGGTTAGACCACACCTTGAGTACTGTGTTCAGTTCTGGGCCCCCCAGTTTAGAAGGGACATTGAGATGCTTGAGCGTGTCCAGAGAAGGGCAACGAGGCTGGGGAGAGGCCTCGAGCACAGCCCTACGAGGAGAGGCTGAGGGAGCTGGGATTGTTTAGCCTGGAGAAGAGGAGGCTCAGGGGAGACCTTATTGCTGTCTACAACTACCTGAGGGGTGGTTGTGGCCAGGGGGAGGTTGCTCTCTTCTCTCAGGTGGCCAGCACCAGAACGAGAGGACACAGCCTCAGGCTGCGCCAGGGGAAGTTTAGGCTCGAGGTGAGGAGAAAGTTCTTCACTGAGAGAGTCATTGGACACTGGAATGGGCTGCCCAGGGAGGTGGTGGAGTCGCTGTCCCTGGAGCTGTTCAAGGCAAGGTTGGACGTGGCACTTGGTGCCATGGTCTAGCCTTGAGCTCTGTGGTGAAGGGTTGGACTTGATGATCTGTGAGGTCTCTTCCAACCTTGGTGATACTGTGAGACTGTGATACTGTGAATCGTCATCTAGTCATTAAAGCACCCCCAGAGGCTGATTCATCCCACCCTTGATGTGCTGTCTGAAAATAGAAAGGATTAATCGTTCTATGGAGGTTCCAGCTAGTGGCAAGTGAAAAATCTTCCAAACAGTATTTTTTGTTTGTTTGTTTGATTGATTGATTGAATTATTTTTATTTCCATCATGTTTCAGTATAGTGGCTGCCACAGGTGTTGAAGGAAAGCACATGCACATACTATTCTCACCTCCTTCCCACCAGAGCCAGAGTGCTGAAGGTCTGCTTTTCCATGACAGTGACTGAGAGCTTCTGAATATCATGGTACCTCACTGACTAGTGCCATATGTTATTGCAAGCTCTCTAACTTTCTCTTTTCCTTTGCTGTTGATACTAATCTATAATAAGCCATCTCACTGGACTTCACGTGCGATGAGGCTTGGAGTCAGAGGACATATTTATGGCAGCTGATTCCACAGTGACTAGAATTAAAGCTCAGATGCCTAGAAGCATGGTTGTACAGATATAGAAAGCAAAGAGTCATGCTTCTGGATGATCTGTAACTATTTGTGAAGTTCTGGTTTGGAATTTAAATAGAGTAGAACTAGAGATTGTATTTAATTCTCACCTTGTCACAATGGAAAGCAAACCTAAACTTGCAGGGATGCAAGTAAGCCAAACATGTAGAGAGGTAGAGAGAGATTTAGATATAGGAAAGCCACAAGCCCTCAGTGTTCAGCTGCAAGGCTCAGAGAATCTAAAATAATTATATTGATGAGAAGCACCCCAGGCTTCCNCTCACACCATGCTTATCTGTTCCAAAATGAGTGGATGAGGCACTTAGTGCTATGGTCTAGTTGACTGGATAGGGCTGGGTGCTAGGTTGGACTGGATGATCTTGGAGGTCTTTTCCCAACCTGTTTGATTCTATGATTCTATAATTCTATGACACCACTGTGTTTCTGCAGTTGAAAATCTCCACAATAAACAGCTGATACTGCAAGTACAAAACCAGCAGGCTGGATAGATGTAGGAATTAAATAAATGAAGCATATTTCTTTTCCATGTGTATTAAAGAGATGGTGATCAGAACCATCTGTGGCCACTCCACAGTAGCCTGCACAGAGGGAGTGCATTTTGAAGCTTTTGGTAGGTTGAAGTATTCAAGTTTCAAAGTGCTCAGAAGTTCCAGTGTTTTAAGTAATTGTGACTTATTTATCTACCTGGGTTCTGCAGAAGAGGTAAAGAAAGAGTTGCATGAAATAGGTTTTTAAAATAAAATATATGTAAAAAAAATGTATTTTGAGAAAACCCCAATTTTAACCATCCAAAGTAGTTCATTTTAGGACCAAATGTTAGATCAAGTCACTCCCAAGTTACATGTTCCAGAGAGTCCTGATCAACATTTTGAAAACTGAAGTATATTTGGTTCAGAATGAAAAAAAACCATACAGATGGCTTTGCTCTAAAGCCAGCAGTGTGCCTTTCACCAAAACATGTCCATGTGTTTGCTGGGAGCTCAACCAGCAATGGAACAAGGGGACGCAGTCTCAAGTTGTGCCAGAGGAGATACAAGCTGGATGTTAGGAGTAAGTTCGTGACAGAGAGAGTGATTTGCCATTGGAATCAGCTGTCCAAGGAGGTGATGGAGTTGCCATCCCTGGAGGTGTTTAAGAAAAGCCTGGATGAGGCACTTAGTGCCATGGTCTAGTTGACTGGATAGGGCTGGATGATAGGTTGGACTGGATGATCTCGAAGGTCTCTTCCAACCTGGTTGATTGATTCTATGATTCTATGATTCACACTGCTAGTGTGTTGTCTGCCTGATTATTAATGCACAGAATCCAGATAAGATGTCCACTCTTTAATACACAAAAATGTCTGTATGTCAGGACATATATTAACTTCTACACTAACTGCTTCTTTTTAGCTGAATATATGCACAGCACTATTTGCATTAGTGTTATCTAGTAGCCCCGTACAAGGAGCAACAAGTCTCATGACTGTATTTCAGATTCTGTTCTCCAGCATTTAGCAATTCTAAATGGTAGTTTCTGCATCCAAAATTGCATCAACCTCTCTGCTTCGTTTATAAATTTGTGGTAGGCCCACAAAGTCAGCTCTAGCAGCTCCTAAAATTCTCTCTGTTTCATGTGGCAAATAAAGAGCTTGTTCTTGTGTAGAAGAGGCCAGGAATTCTCAGTCGGGACTCAAAGAAAGGTTTAGCCTCAGGGTACCTGGACAATCAATTGCTGCTTAATTAGGTTTATAATCACTAGTGACTGTCTCATTATAAAAGCAGCTGATATCGATGTGCCACTTGAACTTATCTCCATATCGTGAGTATGTGGTAGTAAACATCAGCAACACATCAGTGCAAATATTTGCCTAGATCTCGACAGGAATTGTGGCAGAACACAAAGCACTTTGTCTTGTTCTAGGCAACAGAATTCTGGATTTGTTTTTTTCTGTTTCTGGCAACCTTGTACTTGATTTACAAGAACTTCTGATGTAGTCGAGCCAACACAGTACAGAGCTGGAGTTCCTACAGAAAAAAACCCAGTAAGGACTTTGAGAACTGAAATGATCACATGCAGATATAACATGATAGCATCACACTGCCTGGCTTAGGCATCTGCTCAGACACAGAAGCTAAACCTGGAGTAAGCAAAATTACACTGAACTAATCACCTTATGGCCACTTAAGTCATATGAGAGCCATTGGTGTCCTCAAAAGAGATTCACCTCATCCAAGAGGCACCTGAAATATGTACATTAAATGCTTTGGAATGTACTTGTTTTCTGTGCTTCACACAGGCTGGAGCAATTAGGTCAGTCTGATGTCTTTCTTTTATAAGCATAAAGATGTATGAGATTAACCTTATTCTGAGAGTCTCTTTGCCTAAATTCCCAGTGCAGTCAGTTTGGGCATTCCTTCTTGGAGCATGCCTAAGCAGTACTGACTGTTTTAAGCTGAGTGTAGCTGTGGCTGTCTCTTGGACCTTAGATAAAACAAAGTACAGTGTCTGTGCCAACTCATCCATCAGCCTAAAAGTTTCCACTTTGCAAGAAATTCATCTGACCACATTGCTATGGATGACATAGGGATAAGAAACTCACATCAGAGGTGAATGCTGTAACCATTGTGTGACCAGTTGCTCTACTAAGCCTGTCATGTTAGAGTAATTCTACTGAGCTTTCACAGTTCTATCTAACAATCACAGGATCACGGGACATTAGGGTTGGAAAGGGCCTCTGGAGATCATCAAGTCCAACCACCCTGCCAGAGCAGGACCATAGAATTTAGTGTAGGTCACACAGGAACACATCTAGATGGGTCTTGAAAGTCTCCAGAGGAGACTTCACAAGCTCTCTGGGCAGCCTGTTCCACTTCTCCATGACTCTTACAATAAAGAAATTCTTCCTCATGTTGAGGTGGAACTTCTTGTGCTGTAGTTTATATCTGTTACCCCTGTCCTATTACAGGGCACAACTGAGAAGAGTTTCTCCCCTCCTATTGACCCCAGCCCACAGATATTTATAAATATTGATTAGATCTCCTCTAAGTCTTCTCTTCACCAGACCAAAAAGCCCCAAGTACATCAGCTTCTCCTCATAGGACAGTGCTCCAACCCCTTAATCATCTTTGCAGCCCTCCATTAGACTCTTTCGAGTAGATCCCTGTCCCGTCTGAATTGGGGAGCCCAAAACTGAATGCAATATTCCAGATGAAATCTCACCAGGGCAGAGTAGAGGAGGAGGAGAACTTCCCTTGTTCTGCTGGACACATTCCTCTTAATGCCCCACATGATCCCATTGGCATTTTTGGCCACAAGGGCACATTGCTGTCCTATAGTTAACTTATTATCCACCAAGACTCCCAGGTCCTTTTCCACAGGGCTGCTTTCCAGCAAATTACCTCCTAACCTCTACTGGTGCAGTTTATTATTCCTTCCCAGATTCAGGAATTTGCACTTATCCTTGCTGAACCTCATTTGATTAGAAGGTGAAAATTAGTCTAAAATTACATGTAACATGAAAAGCCAGTGAGAAAAAAAAGAAGAGTCAAATGTGCATTTCAATCCCTACAACATTTATCAATGATATATTTTACAGGGGAGAGGGAGAAGAAAAGCAAAGTACAGTTTGAGTAGCAGGTTAGATTGTCATAGAAGGAAAAATTGCCTTTCTCCTCCCATTCAAATAATGAGGAAAAAGAATAAAGTAGAATCTGTGTTTCTGTGAATACATTGACTGTTATGTAAACAGAGCTGCATGGGTGGTAGTAAACAGATCTTACTTCATCACGAGATGACTGAACCTTATTTAGTTTCCATCTGTCTTTGGCCAGCTCATAGTCATCATTTCTGAACCAGCAAATTTTATGGACATATTATGTCCAAAGACAGGATGTATGTGATAATAAAAAAAACCATAGAAACAGTAGAATTTCAGATGGTAAAAGCTTCATTCATCTATTTTTCTAGTCATTTTATTTGTACTCACTGAAGGAGAAAGATAACTCCTATGTACTAACTCAAAGAAGCCATCCTCATGTGAGTTATTAGACTGGTGATTCATTTGGAAAGGATTCTATTAGAATTTGGGTCAATTTCTGAAAGTCATGAAGCATAACCTGTTGTATTCAGGATCTCAGGTTCAGCGATGGATAGCTGCGTGAAAGAGAAATAATCTGTGACAAACAAGATGTAAATTTTGATTAGGTATTTGCATTTTGTGCTAATAAACCTTTCTTAGAATCATAGAACCAACCAGGTTGGAAGAGACCTCCAAGATCATCCAGCCCAACCTATCACCCAGCCCTAGCCAGTCAACTAGACCATGGCACTAAGTGCCTCAGCCAGGCTTTTCCTGAACACCTCCAGGGACGGTGACTCCACCACCTCCCTGGGCAGCCCATTCCAATGCCAATCACTCTCTCTGTGAAGAACTTCCTCCTAACATCCAGCCTACACTTCCCCCAACACAACTTGAGACTGTGTCCCCTTGTTCTGGTGCTGGCTGCCTGGGAGAAGAGACCAACCCCACCTGGCTACAACCTCCCCTCAGGTAGTTGTAGACAGCAATGAGGTCTGCCCTGAGCCTCCTCTTCTCCAGGCTAAACACCCCCAGCTCCCTCAGCCTCTCCTCATAGGGTTTGTGTTCCAGGCCTTTCACCATAGTCCTCTAGCTTTATTTTCTTCCGTTCAGAAAATGTCCCAATTGTTTTAGGAGCCTAAATCTGTGACTGAAACAACCTCTTCAGTTATAAATATGAATTTGGATATAGCCCATCTTGGAAACCAAACATTTTTCCCCTCACTTCTATGGAAGAGGGACAACACAGTACCAGATTCTTCAAAGCACATAATCCTTATACTTCTCATGAGCTAATCCCTATTATTTCTCATGATAGCTAATCCCTGTATAAAATTTGTTTCACATCTATGTCTGCTTTGAGGAAAATATTCTTTCCTGTTTTTGTATCAGTGTAATGGTTTCTTGTTAGAGTTTTTTCCAGTGTGCTAAACATTTGGGTTTTTTTTCCACTCTTTAGGTGCTACACTTAGGACCAGTGCACAAGAAATCCACGTCATACACTGCAACTTTGATAAAATATAGATTCTGGTATAGGGATGTTGAGGCAGCAGCTTTGTCATTTGTCTCCAGTTTTGAGGTATTGTTATTTCTGAAGTTCTTATCCTACCTTCCACATATGGACCACTGACATCCTGACAACCGCAGTCATGCGTTTGCCATGGAGCTTCATGACAACAACTTACTTCAGGATCACTCTGAGACTGGAGGTGAATGAAGGACTGTTTGCAAAAAAGAATTTGGTATATCTGATTGGGCTTAAATCTCTTAAGTCTTTTTGTTTTGGCACTGGGAGTTTGCCTGAGAACAAAGACAGAAATTAAATTACACTGGAATATTAACATAATAAGCATAGAAAATTGAAGCTACTGTACACTTTCTTTTCAAAACAAGTGCCAGTCATTGAGACTACTTGCATATGGTTTGCTTTGAATGATACTATCATGAAGTCTGCAAAACATTTTAAACCAGACACTTTGAATAAAATTGATCACATTTGAATGGAAAGCATTTCTGGTCTATCATTCAAGAACATAAAAAGAAAGGAAACAATCCTCGCAGTAGCTTTGAGATGTTCAGATTATCCAGATGTTTAGATGATTCAGTTTTGAATAAACATTATATTTTTGTGCATTTTCCAACATATTAATTTTTCTTTTTGTTTGTATGACAACGATGGCAGCAACTTATTAGCTATTAATTGCATCCTCAAGCATTCTTCAGTCCTCTCAGGGTGTTCTGCTGAGTATTTGTGCTGCTAGTTCTGCAATCTGAATGTCTTCTGATGTGTGCATAGGGAGACAATAGACTCAGGTGAGTAACTGAGGGAGTCTAAACTCTTTTAGCTTCCTCCATAAAGTATCATGCATAAAGATGCACACATATTTATGCTTAGAAAATGGACTACATTTAAAAAAACATTATATATATATATATAGTTCTTCTGGAAAATAAAGAAGAATAAGGAAGAGGAAAGAAGGAAACAGAAATAAATAGTTAAGAGGATACAAAGAGGAAACAAGGAAACAGAAATAAATAGTTAAGAAGATACAGACAAAGAGGAAAGAAGGAAACAAAAATAGTTAAGAGGATACAGACACAGAGGAAAGAAGGAAACAGAAATAGTTAAGAGGATATAGACAAAGAGGAAACAAGGAAACAGAAATAAATAAAGAGGATATAGACACAGAGGAAACAAGGAAGCAGAAATAAATAGTGAAGAGGATACAGACAAAGAGCTTTCCTTCCTTTTTAGGAATGAGAAGGTTTATGAGGAAAGTAAAATAAGGAAATCTGAAAGTTGCATTGCAAGGCTGCTTCACTGAATAAGCCAAAATTGTTTACAAGGGAAGTTCTTGGGAAACAGAACAATTGTCATTTAAACGTTTTTGGCGTTTATTTCATCATAACCCAAGAGTGTAATGTTTTCCAGTCTCCTCTTGGAAACTGCAAAATAGCTTTTTTCCTTGGTTGGTCCCTTGTATTTGTTAAACTGATCTCTAGCTTCCCACAGAGCAACCAGCTCAGTTTCCAGCCAGGTTGTTCATAGCCAAGCAGAACAGCCTAGATGAAGCACTGTCCTCTGTGAAGCTCTTACCATATGGTTTGCTAGAGTATTCCTGCATTTAAGCCATTAACCTTAAGTTTAGAATGGGAAAAAAAGAGACAGCTGGAATTTGAAGAACATTTGAGAATATGACATAAGTTCTCCCAAATCTTGAAAGTGTGCATCGGGTTCACTTTCTTGAAGGAACTGAGTCCTCATAGGTTCCAGTTTCTCCATCTTGGGAAGTGATTGTCAGCTACCTCACGTGCTAGAAGAGTGATGATTGGGATAGCAAAGCATTGCTGCCTGACACGTAGCAAAAATTAAATTCCTGGACTTTTAACATCCATATTCAATGCACACACAAATGTACAATTACATATGCACTGGCATATGCATCAGGTCCTAAGGGCTGCTTTAGTTTCCTTAATTCACATTTAGTAAGTCTCAGAAGCTTGAGAGCACGATATTTCTCAAAATAATTAAGGCTTATTGAGTTTGAATATTGCCTTAAAGAAACACTCCCACTGATGCTCTTTATAATGTCACTTTTAAAATAAAAGAATATATTCTTTTTCACTGGGACTAGCTGGCTTCACCAAATAGTGTATAATTTTAAATGATGAAGCCCTTTTGCTAGCTCTTGCATTTAGAGGTGTAATTTGAATACCCAGGAAATCAATATCTGCTTTGCTGCATGATTACAACCAAATAATTGAAATATCAGAAGGGCAGTGAGCCATAGAACCTTTGTACTGAGGAAATAAGACATTCTAATGACAATGCTTTCAGTACAAATGCAGTTCTTAATGTAATTGTGTGAAGCTTTCGAAAGTACTGAGTTTAGCACTCTTCAAAGAGTACAGATGTGCAAAAAATGAGCACCTGAAAACACCAGTGGCACTTTGGTGTCATCAGTTTCTGAACAGAACTCCCCATTGCTCCCTACACTACTGTTGCAGACAAGCTGCAGAATCTCCACTCAGGGGAAATATTATGCAAATCCAAGGCAAAGTGACAAGATTGATTTTGGACAAGTCTGAAGGCTGGAAACAAGCTGCTACTTCTTGCAAGCTAGGCACAGTGCTTTCTGAACCCTGTTTCCTCTGAAAAAAAAAGAATACAAAGAAAGGATCTGTATAAGGGAAATACTTAATTCATGTTTTCATTTGTGAAGAAAAAAGGGTTCTCCCTTATGATATAAAAATCAGGAGAATCTGTAGGTGAAGAACAAGTCAAGGTTAATATAAATTATGTATCTGCTACTAAGTTGCAAGGCAAAGCAAAGGCAAAAAAAAACCCAACCCAGGCTTTCTTATCAAAGAATGACTGCAATATTATTTCAAAGGTATTCACTGTGAATGTAGGATAATAGTTTTAAAACTGGCATAGGCATGAAGGTTGAGCAGCTTACTTAATGAAGCACTAGCCTTTCATCCCTAGCCCTATAATTTAAATCCATCTTTCAGTCCTGAGTAAAATGAGTGGCCTCATATTCGCCCCTCACAGACAGTAGTGCACATTATATAACTCCTGCATGTAATTTGACACGATTTAGTACAACCAAAAGCCACTTTGTCAGCAGAGCACCAAGCTTCACCCAAAGGATGAAGCACCTCTCGTTGTACTTAGGCTCGAGGTGAGGAGAAAGTTCTTTAGGCTCGAGGTGAGGAGAAAGTTCTTCACTGAGAGAGTCATTGGCCACTGGAATGGGCTGCCCAGGGAGGTGGTGGAGTCGCCGTCCCTGGAGCTGTTCAAGGCAGGATTGGACGTGGCACTTGGTGCCATGGTCTAGCCTTGAGCTCTGTGGTGAAGGGGTGGACTTGATGATCTGTGAGGTCTCTTCCAACCTTGGTGATACTGTGATACTATGATACACAGTAGAGCAACTTTTAAGTGTGTTTGTGTTTTTATTGAGGAGCCTGTAAAAATCCTCACTTTTTCCTCACTGCAGCTCTCATTCCAAGCATGATTCTGTACCTCTGCCTTCTGCATCTATCCTACTAAGATCCAGATTTCAACAATGGACTTTGATTTACAGCTGTTATTTTCTTGCTATTGTCCTTAAGTTTCCATAAGATTTCACTTTTTAATCTGAAACAGCAGTCATCTTATGTACAGTATCAGTATCTGCTTGAGTGGAGACCTAAAGCAAGGCAATGCTGACTAAAAATAATGTTTTTCAAAAGGTTTTACAACTGGTTTTCACAGAATTACAGAACTACCAAGGCTGGAAAAAAAGCTCTCAGATCAAGTCCAGCCTGTAACCTAACACCAGGACATCAGCTAAACCATGCCACCAAGTGCCACATCTAATCTATTCTTAAAGACCTCCAGGGATGGTGGCTCCACCACCTCCATTGGCATTCCATTGCAGTGCCTAATCACCTTTTCTGTGAGGAAGTGTTTCCTAATAACCAACCTAAACCTTTCCTGGCACAGCTTCAGACCTTTTGTCCTGTCAGTCTTCTCCTCTGGAGACTTTCAAGAAGTTCTTAAGTGAGAGAGTGATTGGCATTGGAATGGGCTGCCCAGGGAGGTGGTGGAGTCACTGTCCTTGGAGGAGTTCAGGAAAACCCTGGATGAGGCACTTAGTGCCATGGTCTAGTTGACTGGATAGGGCTGGGTGCTAGGTTGGACTGGATGATCTTGGAGGTCTCTTCCAACCTGGTTGATTCTATTCTATTCTATTCTATTCTATGCTATTCTATTCTATTCTATTCTATTCTATGCTATTCTATTCTATTCTATTCTATTGTATTCTAAAGTTGCCTGGGAGAAGAGCCTGACCCCCTCCTGACTAGAACTTCCCTTAAGGTAGTTGTAGAGAATGATAAGGTCCCCTTTAAGTCTTCTCCAGACTGAAAAACTCCAGCTCCCTCAAGCCCTCTAAATCTCCTCTTCTCCAGACTGAACGACCCCAGCTCCCTTAGCCTCTCCTTGCAAGAATTTCCTTCCAGCCCCCTCACCAGTCTCATCCCTATCAGTTATCTGACAGGGAACATTGCTTTGCTCTGTTATTAATTTCAGTGACATAAGACATATTTGTGTATTTGTAACTTGCAGGGATGAGTCTCATACTACTCATAGATTTCAATATAGTCAGATATTTTCAATGCACTTAGTAAATAGTTATGTTACACTTTGTGTTTGGATTTCCAATGAAAGTGACCTCACAAACACTGATATTTAGACTCCATAACCAAATGGTTCAGATTTGGAAGATTTACATTGTGAAATCATCTATTGACCTAGTAAGTGATATTGTTGGAATGTATGAGAGCTACTTTTTTATGTCAGTCATTGTTCTCAATGTTCTAACTGCCATGTAAAGACCTTCTAAAGCTGTTTCTCTTTAAGAAAGGCTGGACATGGATCTTGAGTTCACGTCAGGAGCTTTTTATTGTTTGTTTTTATGTGTATAATTATAAGGTCAACATTTCAGTCATATTCAGCCCCATGGCTTGGATTAGGATAAGTAACATAAACACCATTTCTTTGAGAACTTGAGTTTCTGAATCTCTTCATGTGCGTGCGTTTGCAAACATGAGTTTCTATTCTCCCACTCCCATGTTTCAATGGGAGATTTAGTGGGGTTTTTGCATATTGTGCAGTTCATGCATTTTTTTTCAGCTCACTGAGCTCTATCAGATGATTTTGATCCTTTCTGAGAGGTGAAAGCTAAAGTCTTACATATGTTTGTGAAGCCTTTGGATGAACAAACAGCAGCCCCCCGTGAATCAGGTCCTGCCTCCACAAAAGCAATTACAAAAGCACTGATATGAATCTTTGATCAGTAGCAAATTTGTTTTAAACATATTTTTATAAAAATCCATTTATAATAATGAATGCATAGGTTGGCCCAATCTGAATAATTTTAATAACAGTCATAGCCACCAAAATATTCAGCTTATTTATTTATTTTTAATTTATTTGGCACGATAGCTTCACCCTGTTGCTGAGATATAAAAGTAAAAAGTGACCCAGCTAAATCCTGAATAGATCACATCTTCTGTCTTTTTTAAACTTGAAGGTGCATCCTAAAGACAATATTAAAACACTCATTACTGGTAGATAGTAGCTGAACATGAGCCAGCAGTGTACCCAGGTAGCCAAAAAAGCTGACTGCATCCTGGCCTGTATCAGGAACAGTGTGGCCAGTAGGACAAGGGAGGTTGTTGTTCCCCTGTACTCAACACTGGTCAGGCCACTCCTTGAGTGCTGTGTCCAGTTCTGGGCTCCTCAATTCAAGAGAGATGTTGAGGTGCTGGAACACATCCAGAAAAGGGTGATAAAGCTGGTGAGGGGCCTGGAACACAAACCCTGTGAGGAGAGGCTGAGGGAGCTGGGGTTGTTTAGCCTGGAGAAGAGGAGGCTCAGGGCGGACCTCATTGCTGTCTACAACTACCCGAATGGAGGCTGTAGCCAGGTGGGGTTGGTCTCCTCTGCCAGGCAACCAGCAACAGGACAAGGGGACACAGCCTCAAGTTGTGCTGGGGGGAAGTATAGGTTGGATGTTAAAAGGAAATTCTCGACAGAGAGAGTGATTGGCATTGGAAAGGGCTGCCCAGGGAGGTGGTGGATTCACTGTCCCTGGGGGTGTTCAAGAAAAGCCTGGATGAGGCACTTAGTGCCATGGTCTGGTTGATTGGACAGGGCTGGGTGCTAGGTTGTCCTGGATGATCTTGGAGGTTTCTTTCAACCTGGTTGATTCTATGATTCTAGGTAATTAATTTAATATTGAAAGCAAGATTTATCAAATGCTCATGTACTATATGTACACTTAGGCAATTTATAGTGAAACAGCTTCCTTAGTGCATTACAAAAGGAGAAAAAATATATCCTCCTCCCTCAAAAAGATAAATTACCCACTTCTGTTTATGTGTAAACTGGAGATTTTCTGTTAGCCAAGGATTTAGGCTTTTTTATTTTCTTGTCTGGCTTCAATCCACTTTATTTGTGGCTGTTTTCAAGCAGAGTGAATTCCAAAGAGGGGAGAGGCGGGGGAAAGCTGAAACATTATCTGTTCTTAACAAGATGATAAGCCAAGGCATTCTTGAAGTGTATCAAGATACATTCTTTTATTTTTATTTTTTTTTAATAATGACTTAAAAAGCATTTTGTGTACCAGAGTGATGGCTTCCTGCACTCAGCCCTATTCTGAGAACACAGAAATAATGTTTACAATTACCTGGAAGATGATTACTTCTCTGAAAAAAGAGATATGTGCATTTAGACTAATATTTTCACTCACTTCTGTCCACCAGAGCTTTCCTTTACAGAAATAATATGAAAAGCCATTATTCAACAGTACTTGAATAACAGAAATGTGTCAGCTTCTTTTTTTCCTTCGAGCAAGCTGGAGGAACTTAAGAAAAAGGCAAAGCACCCAAGCACTGCATTATGACTTGATATGGTACTTAAATTCACCCTTCTAATAAGCCTAAAATACCACATCAAGGAGAATTTCAGACTGCCTTTTTACAAAGTCTCTACAGAATTGTCTTTTTCTCAGTCTCAAAAGCTTTCCTGAGCAGTGAGGCCAGGACATGGACACTGTCTTGTCGAGAGAATTCCCATCAGATACGGTGAATAAGAGCAGAGAATAGAATTAGAATAGAATTGAATTAGAATAGAATAGAATAGAATAGAATAGAATAGAATAGAATAGAATAGAATAGAATAGAATNNNAACAACTTCCTCCTAACATCCAGCCTATACTTCCCCCGGCACAACTTGAGACTGTTTCTCCTTGTCCTGTTGCTGGTTGCCTGGGAGAAGAGACCAACCCCCACCTGGCTACAACCTCCCTTCAGGTAGTTGTAGACAGCAATGAGGTCTGCCCTCAGCCTCCTCTTCTCCAGGCTAAACACCCCCAGCTCCCTCAGCTCTTCTCACAGGGTTTGTTTTCCAGGCCCCTCACCAGCCTTGTTGCCCTTCTCTGGACACGTTCCAGTATCTCAACATCTCTCTTGAATTGAGGAGCCCAGAACTGGACACAGTACTCAAGGTGTGGCCTGACCAGTGTTGAGTACAGGGGCAGAATAACCTCCCTTGTCCTACTGGCCACACTGCTCCTGATACAGTTTACTATTCTATTTAGTTTAGGTTGTTTTGTTTTGGTTTTTTTTTTACAAGAGAGATTCAGACAGTTCCTGGTTTGGAATATTTAACTGTTTAAGAACTTCCAGTATCTGAAGGGGTCCTACAGGAAGGCAGGGGAGGGACTATTGACAATGTCTTGTAATGACAAGACTAGGAACAACGTGTTTAAACTGGAAGAGGGGCAATTTAAACTAGATGTTAGGAAGAAATTCTTTACAGTGAGGGTAGTGAAACACAGAAACAAGTTGCACAGGGAGGTTGTGAATGCTCCCTCCCTGGACGTGTTCAGGGCCAAGTTGGATGAGGTCTTGATCAACCTGTTCTAGTAGGAGGTGACCCTGCCTATGGTGGGGGGGTGGAACTAGGTGATCTTTGAGGTGTTTTCCAACCTAAACCATTCTGTGACTACCTTGTTTGATCTTGAGTTTTTGTGAAACCCCTGTGACAGAAGGAATAATGCACTTAAATACAGTCAGTGATGATCAGTTTAGTATTAGTGTAGTGTGAGAAATGGCTGCACTTTGTTGATTAGTATTATGAACTCATGATTTATCAGGAAGACATACTGCTGCATTAACCTTATGGAAGGGGCTGTAGAGTTGACACAGGCTGTTATCTACAGGCCTGGAGTATACTGATCTGTAAAGATATTACCAAAGAAAAATCTATGTGGTGCTATCAAATTAAAACCAACATCTAAATCGTCGTCGTCATAAAAGGAAAACAGAAAAGACCATGGAAGCAAATACCTCATTATCAAGTGCAACAAAGATTTAATTAGGGTAATTTTTCAGGAATGTGGCTTTTATATGTCCCCAACTCTTCAAATATTTAAAGTCAGTGTTGCTAATCTCCTATTGAAAAGATGCCTCTACAATAAATGGATGTGCTAGTTTGAGCCTAGCTAGGATGTTTTGGTGAGAAGAATTAGAACATAGGCTGAGAAATTAAAGCAATGGTGAGGTCTACTTCCCTCACAGCCTTGCTGGGATGTGTAGAAAGGAAAAGCAAAATATTAGATAAAGTCACTTTTGCTCTGCACATCGCCTGGGCACTTGGCTCTGGGCTGTGCTCTCAGCTCTTTGCCTGCTGGGGAGCTGAGGCTGCTGGCTGAACTCCATCTTGCTTTCTAACCTCACCCTCCATTTGCTTTGCTGATTCACCTTTGCTTCTTAATCCTTGGCCGAACCTCCATTCTTCCCTGGGACTGGGGTAAGGTTGAGAGGGGTAGGGGGAAGGTGAGGGGGTGGTTGAGAGCCCCTCCTGGGGACTCAGGTTTCTGGGAGGGCTGTTGTGTTTCTGTATTACCTTTTTACCTTGTGTATTTCTGTCTATATCTGTATATACTGTAAATATCTGCTTGTAAATTGTGCCAGCTGTAAATATAAGCTTCATTCACATTTCCAGAGCCAGCTGAGTCTAGTCTGGGTGATTTCTAAAGTATGGGGGGTGGGGGACACCTAAACCATC
This sequence comes from Tricholaema leucomelas, assembly GCA_013400475.1. NCBI lineage: Eukaryota > Metazoa > Chordata > Aves > Piciformes > Lybiidae > Tricholaema lacrymosa > Tricholaema leucomelas. The sequence continues at coordinate 43,378 of WAAF01009239.1, read as the reverse complement.
ACAATGGACAATAAACCCAACAACAGTTTTGTAGAGAACTTAACTTTTTTTTCCCTCACACGGAGGTGGAAGTGCCTAAACCCAGTGAGGCAGTGAAGCAGAAACAAGTCTTTCTTCTGCTCAGCAGGCAGCTGTTGGAGGAGTGAAGCAGAGTGCTGTAATCCAACACATTTTAATGCTAAACTTCATTGAAAACAGGAAGTAAGTCAAGGAATTCTGGAGCTTCTTTTCTCTTTAGATGCAATTCTTGCATCTGACAAATTAGGGAGGGGGGAGTGGATTATATATTTTTTTTCCATTTTCTCACATATGGTGTTTATGTAACAGTGACTATGACATAAGTAAAGAAAGTATGATGCAAGTTTGTTAATTAGATCCTCCTTTGTAGACCCTGAGGAATGGAATGAAATAGAATAGAATCAACCATGTTGGAAAAGACCTCCAACATCATCTAGGCCAACCTAGCACCCAGCTCTATTCCATCAACTAGATCATGGCACTAAGTGCCTCATCCAGTCTCTTCTTGAATACATCCAGGAATGGTGACTCCACCACCTCCCTGGGCAGCGCATTCCAATGCCAATCACTCTCTCTGTGGAGAACTTCCTCCTAACATCCAGCCTATACCTCCCCTGGCACAACTTGAGACTGTGTCCCCTTGTCCTATTGCTGATTGCCTGGGAGAATAGACTGACCCCCACCTGGCTACAGCTTCCCTTCAGATAGTTGCAGACAGCAATGAGGTCACTCCTGAGCCTCCTCTTCTCCAGGCTAAACATCCCCAGCTCCCTCAGCCTCTCCTCATAGGGCTGTATTCCAGGCTTCTCACCAGCTTCATAGCCCCTCTCTGGAGACATGGAGACACTCATTGTAGTAAGATACAATATGTTTATATGCTATCAAGGTAGTCTGCATTCACTAGTTGTGTTTATTAATTTGTTACAGTTAACAATTAATCACAAAATCACAGAAACATTTATCTTGGAAAAGACCCTCAGGATCCCCAAGTCCAACCAATAACCTTCCTTCAGAAAGTGGAATTAAGTACTGTTTGGTGACATAACAAAAATTTATCAGATAATTTAAGCTATAAACATTGCATGCCTTTAGAAATACAGTTATAAGATTTATAGCTCTATATATAAGTCTACAGAACTATAAATATATGAAATAACTGTAAGTATGTACTTTTAATTTCACATTTATTGCTTCTCTAGTTAGGGAAAAAAAGTATGAGGAGAGTGAATTGTGAGACAGAGTTCATTTTTTTCTGTCTGTGGATGTTAAAACAATAATCAAGGAATAATACTTTGGATAAATGAAAACAATTCAAGTTGGTGATTTTGAAACTTGCTTTGATTTTAGCATTTAAAAGCATGGTCCCACTCGAGCATAATGGAATATTTAAAGCTTTAAAAATAATCATGGGCTCAACATTTCAGAGGTTTTTAGATCCAGAAGGAGATTGCTCCTTCAGAATAAGGTTCAGTCAAAAGTCTCACAACTGAATAGACTACACAAACATTTCTGAATCTTCCTTAGAAGACTGTTTGGAAGAGGTTTTAATCAATATGCCATCAAAAGGAAGACTCCCTACAGCTATCTCACATTCAGGAAGGGGTATGTAAACCAGAACATTTTCTTAGCTGATAATATGTGAGGAAATAAAATGTTCAAAGTCATCTTGTTTTTTATAATATAAGGAAAAAAATAGGTAGGATAATCTATTTTTATTTTAATTAAGACCTTTCATTTCAGTAACAAAATTTATGCATTTTAAGTAAGAAACAATTTTGCCTTTTATGTATTTTAAGTATTTAAGACACTAAATGTCACTGTAATATTCTTAAAGAAGTAAAATATTCCTGTACTAGAATGCTGCATTTCATTGTTTGTGTGGAATTTACTTCAATCTGAATGTAGAATTCAGAACAAATTCTATTTATAATTAAGTTTTTTCAGCTGTGTGTGAGGAATTTGTTCTGCTGAAATTGGTTTTAGATAATTTTTGATGCATGTGGCTCCAAAAGTTGTCTTATTATTTAAATGTAAGAATAGAATATCTCATTCTTTCCTTTTCCTTCTGTCTTTCCTTTCCCCTCCTCCTTCCCCTTCCCCTTCTCCTTCCACTTCCCCTTCCCCTTTCTCTTCTCCTTCTCCTTTCCCTCTCCCTCTTCCTTTCTCTTTCCCTTCTATTCCACTTCCCCTTTCTCTTCTCCTTCTCCTTTCCCTCTCCCTCTTCCTTTCTCTTTCCCTTCTGGTTCCACTTCCCCTTTCTCTTCTCTTTCCCCTTCCCCTTTCCTTCCTCTTTCCCTTTCCTTTTCCCTTTCCCTTTCCCTTTCCCTTTCCCTTTCCCTTTCCCTTTCCTTTCTGTTCCCACATAAGTGCTGCACAGTGGTAGCATTTTACTTTGTAAAAAGTGTTGAATTGAATAGCATTATATTTACAACAATTCCTCAACAAGAAAAGGAAAAGCCATTTTTCTTCCTTTGTTTTACTAAACTATCCATGTATTTCTTGTATGTTTACTATGATTCTCATGTGTGCAACTCTCATAGCCATTGTCATTAAACAATGTCCCCAGAAACACTGCAAGCAGAGCTTTTCATGCGAACCTCAGACCTGCCTACATGCTTAGCTTTGTTCTATTTTCTTCAGTCTTGTAATATCAAAGCATACCTTTAAATGCCTGTGAAGTGCAGGGGTGAATGCATCCCTAAGTCACAGCTGAGTTTGCTTTTACCATGTGTAACAAATTGGTGTATCTTCAGGTGCTACTGCAGTGAGCATCAAGAGAATTAAAAACATCACAAGGCAATAAGCAACTCTATTAATTAATATAAATCCTCAATATGAGACTCTCAGATGAAAATGTTACACATGCAGAAGGAATATCTAAAGATCCCAGGTGGACTGGCTAGAGGAATCCTACTTGAATGGTCCCTGGGGGTTTCTAGGGATTAAGTCCTCTCTTTCATTTGGATAAGGTCTGGTAAAAGGAGCTGAATCCAGTGGAAAATGTCAAACCTATTGGAGGTCACTTTGTGTTGCAAAGCAGCTGCATAAAAGGAAAGTTAATTCTCAGCTCCCCAGAAGTCATCTATACTTAGTTTTGGAACATAAGCTTCGTGTGGCCAAAGGCTAATGATAAAGTTAAGACATATCCCAGATGAAAGGTAAAGAGCACATGCCAAAAAAGAATAAAAATAGAAAAAGAATGGGAAAAAAAATGACTTTGAGGAAGAAGCATTTAGAACTATTTCTATGAAGTCTATGGAGTCATCTTTTAGGAACTAGCATCGAGAGCATGAAGTGAAACATTGTTTTGGGTCCTTTGCTAGATGGAAAGAAATGCACACTCTTTATTTCTTTTCTAAACAAGCAGTTTAAAAAGTTCTTGGGTTTTTTTCCCCCAGTGAAATTTGACAAACTGTTATGCCCAAGAATCATCTGCAAAGCAAAAGAAAATGATCAATACTAACAGCAACACTGAGTCTCCTAGTTGTGTCTTAGAGTATAATTCAGTCTTCATATAAGAGAAAGAGCTGTCAAGACAATTCTCCTCTCTAGCAGTAGAATAAATATATAAATGAGATAAAAGCATTGTATAAAATAAATTCAGTTCAACAACCATGCAATTGGTTATTAAAGTCCCACAGTGAACATCGAATGGGGAAAATTGAAAAGCTAACTGGCTCCCATAAGCTGGCATATAAATGACTTTAAATCATATGGCTATCTTCAAGATTGGTAGAAGATATTTCTTCATGGGCAGTTAGAATAATATGTGTATATATGTGTGTGTGTGTGTGTGTAAACATATCTATCTAAAGTGATAAACAGCTGAAACAGTGTGAGCTCGTTATGTTCACTCTCAAGAACTCAGGGAAAGCAAGCGAACAAACTGTGGAATGTGAGAAGTACAGAAGTTAACTGGTGTGATGGATAAGGAGCAGACAATAGATATTTAATTATGAGTGTATCCTATTCAAGGGAAGGCCAGAACCTGATGCAGAGTGGCTGGAGAGCAGCCAGGAGGAAAGGGACCTGGGGGTACTGGTGGATAATAGGCTGAAGATGAGCCAGCAGTGTGCCCAGGTGGCCAAGANAGCCAGGTGGGGTTGTTCTCTTCTCCCAGGCAACCAGCGACAGAACGAGGGGACACAGTCTCAAGTTGTGCAAGGGGAGGCATAGGCTGGATGTTAGGAGGAAGTTCTTCACAGAGAGAGTGATTGGCATTGGAAAGGGCTGCCCAGGAATGTGGTGGAGTCACCATTCCTGGAGGTGTTCAGGAAAAGACTGGATGAGGCACTTAGTGCCATGGTCTAGTTGACTGGCTAGGGCTGGGTGCTAGGTTGGACTGGATGATCTTGGAGGTCTCTTCCAACCTGATTGATTCTATTCTATTCTATTCTAAATTAAATTACTGTAGAGTAGATTATGATATTGAATACTATTTCTTATATCAAAGTATACCAACAAAGTGATACAGGAGAAATAGATGCCAGGATATATTCTGCAAACCTGACCATTGTCTTTGATGTGGTACATAAAGAGGAGCTGTGGCTCAAATTTCATGTGTACATTATTACTTCGTTTCCAATGATGCAGCTCTGAACTATGTGTGAACAAATCATGACAAGTTTTCACGGAATTATCAGGGCTGGAAGTGACTTCAAAGATCACTTAGTTCCAGCCATGCCATGGGCAGGGATATCTCACACTAGATCAGGTTGCTCAGAGCCACATCCAGCCTGGTACTTTAAAACCTCCAGGAGGGTTGTTTTTCTTTTGTCATAATTATGAAGAAAAGTCAGTATTTTTTTGAACTATGGTTCACTTTATCTCACAACAATAGCTGTCACATGAATTGTACCCTAAGCATACTTGTTTTGTTGCACTGGTTTTAAAGAGAATGAAGAGTAAATAACTCACAGGATGACAACAAAAGGAGGACGACTAAACCTCTTTACAATAAATATGTAATAGTTCAAAGATACATTAAAATAGGGAGCTTAAAAAAAAAGTCCTGAACATGAAAGCTTACAACCTTTGTATTCTATTCTACAGTATGACAGAATTGCTACAGCCTACCTCATTTGGGACACTACATTGCACAGATGACTGCCAAATGACAGCAAAGCTGAAGTTTCTATCTATGAAACCACCTTGGAGCAAAGGTATCTCAGGGTGATTGGACTATTCATTAGATTATAGAATAGAACCATAGAATCGATCAGGTTGGAAGAGACCTCCAAGATCATCCAATACAACCTATCACCAGCCCTATCCAATCAACTAGACCATAGCACTAAGTTCCTCATCCAGTCCTCTCTTCAACACCTCCAGGGATGGCGACTCCACTAACTCCCTGGGCAGCCCATTCCAATGCTGATCACTCTCTCTGCCAACAACTTCCTCCTAACATCCAGCCTAGACCTCCCTCGGCACAACTTGAGACTGTGTCCCCTTGTTGTACTGCTGGTTGACTGGGAGAAGAGACCAAACCCCAGCTGGCTACAGCCTCCCTTCAGGTAGTTGTAGACAACAATGAGGTCACCCCTGAGCCTCCTCTTCTCCAGGCTAAATCCCCTCAGCTCCCTCAGCCTCTCCTCACAGGGCTGTGCTCCAGGCCCCTCGCCAGCTTTATCGCCCTTCTCTGGATACTCTTAAAGCCTTTGTGATTCACCATTGCCTTCTGCCATAAGCAGAGGGGACCCCCTTGAGTCCATCTGGTGGATAAGTGGTGTACTGGCAGCAAGCAGTATTTGTCCATGGGGGCCTTCTCTTCCAGTTCAGCTAAGTTTTTGCAAGTCATTTCCAGAGCTAATTGCTATCAGTAAAATGTTTCCATGACCGTGCAAGAACCGATTATCATTAAAATGAGTGGTTGGGGGTGGCAAGAGTTCTGCATATCAAAATTAATAAGCAGTATTAATTTCTGGGAAAATACCATCTTGCATTAATTAATTGCCCCTTCATAACAAGAAGTACTCATCTTTGTGTATACCATGAAGTTACACATGTTATTAGTTGGATGCTTGGTACCCAAACATTCCCAGAATCTCACATCCATCTCACCTGATTGCCACAGGCAGTCACAGCCATCTCCAGAGACCAGCCCTCTGCCATGCAGCTTCTCCCCATATTGCTTATATTTCTGGGTAGGGCAAAGGAGAATAGGCCACAGAATCAGTTTTCCTGCTGTGATTCTGAAGCTCCCTTAAGCTGCCACCTCCTAAGGAAGATGTTCCCTGCTGCCTGTGAACTGAGCTGTTTGCCTGTCAGCGTCCAGATGAGGATACAGCAAGAGTGGATTAGCAGTTCACTAAAGTCACAAGACCAGGCACAGAAAATGGGTATAGCTGAATAGAAACATTGTATGTTCAACAAGGGAGGTAATTATTTAAATTATTCTCATCAGTTTAGCACTGATCAGGTCTCAGAAGGATTATTATGCTGAGCAGTTTAAGTAAATTGTAGGAATACTAGAAAAAAATTGAAGAGCGAAATAGTGATGAAGGCTTTAGGAAGAGTAACCTGTGAAGAAAGGCTGAAAACACTGCTTTGTTTAGTCTGGAAAAGAAAAGACTAAGGGGAGACAGTAAAATATCCTTCAAACATTCAGAAAGATTATTAGCAAGGCAATTCATGGTCTCCACTGTGTTTCAGGATAGAACAAATCATAACTGACTTAATTTGCAGGGAAGAAAATTAGTCATTATGAAGAAAAAATCTTAAACTGTATGGATAGTTAAGTGCTGGAACAAATAACACAGGGAGATAGTGGAATTTCTGTTGTTTATGGATGTGTTTAAGAAAAATCTATCTGCTGCTCCCATTTTTGTGAACAGGAGTGATTGCTGCATTCCCAAGAAATCAGATTATTTTCTTTCTTGAAAATCTACACCCACATGCATGGCTTGAGATATTATTCTAACTGTGTTTTCCAAGGGAAGGGGGAATGAATAGAATAGAATAGAATAGAATAGAATAGAATAGAATAGAATAGAATAGAAT
>WAAF01009239.1:16977-27338 GCA_013400475.1 Tricholaema leucomelas | reverse complement strand
TCTGCCCACCCATCCAGCCTGTCCAGGTCCCTCTGCAGGGCTCTCCTACCTTCCAACAGATCAACACCTGCTCCTAGCTTGGTGTCATCTGCAAACTTACTGATGCTGGACTCAATCCCCTCATCCAGATCATCAATAAAGATATTGAACAGGACCGGGCCCAGCACTGATCCCTGGGGAACACCACTAGTGTCTGGCTGCCAACTGGATGTGGCACCTTATTTCTATATGTCAAAAAATACAATTTAAGGAAGGCAAAATCATTTCTGTGATTCGTATATTTTACCATATTCTTTTTGCAATAAAGCTTTTTTTTTTTCCCCCTCCCATTTTCTGTTCTCAATATTTTCATTGTGACCGTGAGTTTCAAATCTAAGAAGATCTTTCTTCTAGAGGTAAAATCCTTTGAAAGAAATAATTCAGTATTGTCCTGGCTTCACCAGAATGGAATCACAGGCCAGCCATGGGCAATGCTGAATCAACCAGTTGACTGGAGCTGTCTCATCGGCGTATCCCCTACCATGATCATCACGCTCAGTATAAAGGAGGGTGCTGGCTGAGGAGAAGGGGCTGTACCTTGTCCTTGCATATTTGTTCCTGCTACTAAGGCTCCATTTTCATTTCAACCTGTGGGCCTTAACTTCCCAACTTTCCTTCCCACTGGGGAGGGGTCATCAGGCGGTAGAGCAACTTCTCCAGTTTATCCCCAGACATGGGATAAACATAGACAAATATGTTACAATCCAGCAGACATATTACCTCTCCTGACAACTGACAGCTTTCTACTGTACTACGTTGGTATGCTCTTTGCTCCCAGTAACAGCATTAAATAAGCTCCATGATACTTTCATAACTTGCTTTGTAAAGGATGACAGCTGTGTGGATATGATATTTAGGACTGCATAACCGTCAGAGAGCTTGTTGATCACCAGTACTTCTCCCTTGTTACTACATCCTGTGAGATGTACCTCTCAGTGTAGTGCTTAAGCCTTGCCCCTCTCTCCCATTGGAAGGAATTACAAGTACTACTAGTAGCAGCTTTCAGACAATACTTGTTTTGCACATCAGTCCTTCTCTATATGGGGGTGTTTACACAGGACTGGCTGAAGTTAGAAGAAATAATACAGATCTCTAAAGTGCATATGTAAAGTAATCCTGGCTTAGCATTTTCATGACAAGAAATCATAGAATCATAGAATCATAGAATGGTTTAGGTTGGAAGGGACCTCAAGGATCATCCAGCTCCAACCCCCTGCCACAGGCAGGGACACCTCCCACTAGAGCAGCTCGCACAAGGCCTCATCCAGCCTGACCTTAAACACCTCCAGGGAGGAAGCATCCACAACCTCCCTGGGCAACCCATTCCAGTGCCTTACCACCCTCACTGTAAAGAACTTCCTCCTAACATCCAGTCTAAATTTCCCCTCTTCCAGCTTAAACCCATTCCCCCTCGTCCTAACATTACTAGACCGTGTAAATAGTCCCTCCCCAGCTTTCCTGTAGGCTCCCTTCAAATACTGGAAGGCCACTATAAGGTCTCCTCGAAGCCTTCTCCTCTCCAGGCTGAAGAGCCCCAACTCTCTCAGCCTGTCCTCATAGCAGAGGTGCTCCAGCCCTCTGATCATCTTCGTGGCTCTCCTTTGGACCCGCTCCAGCAGTTCCATGTCCTTCTTGTATTGGGGGCTCCAGAACTGCACACAGTACTCCAGGTGGGGTCTGACGAGAGCAGAGTAAAGGGGGAGAATCCCCTCCCTTGCCCTGCTGGCCACACTTCTCTTGATGCAGCCCAGCACTCGGTTGGCTGTCTGGGCTGCATGTGCACACTGCCGGCTCATGTTGAGCTTCTCGTCGACCCAGACCCCCAGGTCCTTCTCCTCAGAAATAGCATTTAACTGAAGAAAGATAACGAAAGCTATGAAGTGGGCAGTGTAATGTTCCTCAGCCTGAAGTCAAAGTACTTTACATCTTTCTCTCCTACTTTTCACAAGTTTTCAGAACTTACACAGCTAAGCTTTTACTCCAGGCACAGGATTGTGATATCACTGACGCACAAGAGAGCAGCTTCTCGGACAGAATGGGCAGGTGATGGGTGGACTTGCACAGTAGAATTCAAAAGAACAAATAGTACAAAGTGGAAAACTGTGCCCTGCAAGAGGCGTTGTCATAACGTCAGGTGCCAAAAGGTGAGGAGACTGATCAAATTAGCCATCCAGCCTTCCTCTCTTTTATAGTGAATGGAGAGAAAGATTCAATTCATCCTTCAGACCTCCATAAAATACAGAGGGAGTATGAGCTGATCAGCTTGGACTTCACGCCGTAATTTTCACATCTATACATGAAACGAATACTTTCACAAGAGTAAATGTCCCATTTACTTATGCAGTAAAGCAACTCAGCCAGATGACAGCTATTGGTTCAAAAGTTCAGAGGGCATATTAAAAATAGAATACCCACTCAGTAGAAAATAAAGTCAGGTATGCTTTCAATTAGATAACCTCAAATACATTAGCATGCCTTCCTAACGCATTTATTAATGAGGTGGAAATCTGTGCCAGATTTGTTTGAATGGTTGGGTCAGACATTGAAATGCACTTGAACTGAACTTTAAAACTAGTTAATAACAATGAATACATATCTGAGTATAAATGAATATGATTGCTAGGCTACTGCCATAATTTCTAATATAAAACGACACCCTTTACATATATATATATATATATATGTATTTTAATTTGGCTATTTAAACTGTTTGAGCAATAAATCCTGTACATTTGACCAAATCTTCATTTATGTTCAAATCCAGAAAGAAATCTTTTTATTTAAAAGACTTTTGGTTAAAAAATTGTGTTTATAAATATCTAAGGGCCGGGTGTCAGCAGGGAGGAGACAGGCTCTGCTCACTTGCTCCCTGTGATAGGACAAGGAGCAATGGATGGAAGCTGCAGCACAGGAGGTTCTACCTCAATGCAAGGGGGAACTTCTTTATTGTAAAGGTCATGGAGCACTGGAACAGGCTCCCCAGAGAGGTTGTGAAGTCTCCTTCTCTGGAGACCTTCAAGGCCAGTCTGAATACATTCCTCTGTGACCTGACCTAGATTGTATGGTCCTGCTCTGACAGGGGTATTGGACTCTATGATCTATTTGATTCCTTTCCAACTCCTGACATTCTGTGATCCTGTGAAATGACCACATTATTTAAACAGCCAATATCAGTTGCATTCTACATCTGTGCCACAAGATTGTTTTGGAGATGATTCTAACAAAGAATAAAAGTTTATGTACTCTTCATAAAAGTCTGATAGGGTTCAGGGCTCGTTAATCTCTGCTATTGATAACGTTGAGCCAAATACTGATAAAATCAAGTGCCTTAATGTTCATGACTTAGAGTCAGTGAACTCTGAAATATTTTTGCTAAGGGACTTCACAGCATCTTAAATTTTGTGTTCAGGTGTGTTATTCTCAGTAATAACTAGTGTAAATAAATTGCATCAAATAGTTTGATTCCCTTTCATGAAATTTCAGGGAGTAAAGAGGAAACAGAGCCTCAAAGTCTCTTGAAAACTGTTCGTGGAGTGATTGTTGGAAGAAGGAGTGTGAGGGATTTGTAGAGGTGCTCCCATGACCCATACTATTAGGGCAGGACCCTGAGTGTGCATGAGGCACATGTGCATGGGTAGAGGATCAGAAATAGAAATATAGGAGGAGGAGGTTGCCAAAAAGAGACATAAAGGCAGCATGAAGTGATATCAAGTTGGAGGGGATCTTGGAAGAGGATTGTCAGCAGCAGCTCCCACTCCGACTGAGTGGTCATGAGAACACACACAGGGACCCATGTGGGTGGAGGATGCCTATGACCTATAAGTCAGGGGTAGAGCAGGGCTACCTGGGAGCTGGGAATACACTGAGGGGTGTGTTCCTGGGATTAGTTATTGTGGCTGGGAAATGTGTAGCTGTTTAACACTCTGTAACTGTCTAGTATCACTATTTATCACTCCTGTTGATATTGATCTTTGTTACCATGTTGTTAATAAATCGATGAACACCTTCAATCCAATTGTGGTTTGAACTATGTCAAGTGACTGCCCTTACCCTGTGTCAGAATACAGCCCTATTCAAGTGTATCTTGCCCAAGATCAGAAACAGGTTGATTATTTTTTCCTAAGCTCTAGATCTCAGACACCTTTCATTTTTTCCAGCATTGTAGATTGTGGAAAGAGACCAAAGATGGTGTGGACAATCCAGAACTGATTGGTCAAGTGAAGACCAAACAATGTAGTGAAAACATCAAACCTCATGTTTCTTCTGCATATCTTATTCTAAACTAGGTAATTTACTCACTATTCTGTTTCTGCCTTCAGTTCCTGGAAAAGCACAGACTGGATGGGTGGAGCACTCACTGGATAAGGAATTGGCTGGATGGTGGCATGCAGAGGGTGGTGATCAATGGCACAATGTCCACCTGGCGACCGGTGCCAAGTGGTGTTCCTCAGGGGTCAGTGCTGGGACCAGTGCTCTGTAACATCTTTGTCAGTGATATGGACAGAGGAATTGAGTGCACCCTCAGCAAGTTTGCAGATGACACCAAGCTGTGTGGCACAGCTGACTTGCTGGAGGGCAGGGATGCCATCCAGAGGGACCTGGACAGGCTGGAGAGGTGGGCCCAGGCCAACCTCATGACGTTTAACAAGGCCAAGTGTAAGGTCCTGCACCTGGGTCGGTGCAATCCCAGGCACAGATACAGGCTGGGTGGTGAATGGCTGAGAGCAGCCCTGAGGAGAAGGACCTGGGGGTCTGGGTCGACGAGAAGCTCAACATGAGCCGGCAGTGTGCACATGCAGCCCAGACAGCCAACCGAGTGCTGGGCTGCATCAAGAGAAGTGTGGCCAGCAGGGCAAGGGAGGTGATTCTCCCCCTTTACTCTGCTCTCGTCAGACCCCACCTGGAGTACTGTGTGCAGTTCTGGAGCCCCCAACACAAGAAGGACATGGAACTGCTGGAGCGGGTCCAGAGGAGAGCCACGAAGATGATCAGAGGGCTGGAGCACCTCTGCTATGAGGACAGGCTGAGAGAGTTGGGGCTCTTCAGCCTGGAGAAGAGAAGGCTTCGAGGAGACCTTATAGTGGCTTTCCAGTATCTGAAGGGAGCCTACAGGAAGGCTGGGGAGGGACTATTTACAAGGTCTAGTAATGTCAGGACGAGGGGGAATGGGTTTAAGCTGGAAGAGGGGAGATTTAGACTGGATGTTAGGAGGAAGTTCTTTACAGTGAGGGTGGTAAGACACTGGAACAGGTTGCCCAGGGAGGTTGTGGATGCTTCCTCCCTGGAGGTGTTTAAGGCCAGGCTGGATGAGGCCTTGAGCAACCTGCTCTAGTGGGAGGTGTCCCTGCCTATGGCAGGGGGTTGGAGCTGGATGATCCTTGAGGTCCCTTCCAACCTAAACCATTCTATGATTCTGTGATTCTATGATTCCTCACTTCATCTTCCCTTTGATTATCCACGTAGCAATCCCCTTTCTTTTCCTTGGTGAAACAAAATAAAGATGTACCTCAAACATCATTTAAAGGGCAATATAATTTCATTAGCACTGACCTTTTGGCAGGAGTCACTCTTAGGTGTTGTTCTTTCTCTTCTTTACTGTGCTCTTTGTCTGTGTAGATCATAATCTGTTTTGAACTCACAACAAGTTCAGATTGTTGGTTTTTTTATGGCATAAACACCGACATTTAGCTGAACCACCAATGTCACCATGGCATCAGGTGTAAGAATGTTCTTACCATCATAATTGATAAGACAACTTTTGTGAAGCTTTATCTTGTGACATGGAGAATCCAAATACGAAAACCCTTAGTTTGAAAGATAATTAAGCTGCGTTTTGCACTTCAGAGGCAACTTAACCTGCTACTAGACTAATATATAACTTACAACTTCTTCTGTCATGTTTTAAAAGAAAAAAATATTTACATTTGTGCACACAATCTCCATAGCTTGAAATTTCCATCTGCTCATACCTTTCTACATATTTATTTCTGGGAGTTGTATGTACACTCTTTAACTAAGGTTGCCTGATCATTGAGAATCCAAACTGAAGATGGTATGAAAAAGGTGAAAACCATAACACAATATTATATTTCCCCCCCCCCCCCCCCTATTTCTTAACCAGATGGATAATCAGGGAGAGGATGGAGGAAAAGCACCTCAATAACATACTTTCACAAAGCATATTTTCAGGTTAAAAGCAAGTAGATATTCAGGTGCTTTGCTTAATCAGAATCCAAATCTCTTGGAAGTAGCTAACTGTCTGGAGAAGGTAAGAGATTAAATTAGGATATCAGAGAAGTAAGATTGTTGATTTATTCCTTCATAGGCCACCCAGAGCTTGCTGCAGGCTCTTTTCTTTGAAAAACTATTCCTTTGAATGATTTAATAGCTATTTTCTGAGTTTAAATTTTAAAGTTCTTCTGTCATTCTCCTGGAAAGTAATTCATGTGCAGTAACTGTTGTGAGCTGGATGGTTCTTTCAACATCTTCACACTAAAATTTTGTGAAGGGAGGGATTGATTCCTATGCTTTGGCAGTGTCCTATGGCATATAAAATCTCCACGAGGAATTAGTCTGGGCGCTTAAAATTTGCATTCACACAAGTCAAAGTAGCCTCCGAGTTTCATGGAGACTGAAACTTCAAGGAGCACAATCGAAGTAGCACATTCTACCATATAGACAAATTTCACAGAACCACAAAATCAGTCATGATTGGAAGGGACCACAAGGATCATCTAGTTCCAACCCCCCCTGCCATGGACAGGGACACTCTATCCTAGACCAGGTTGGCCAGAGCCTCATCCAGCCTGGCTTTAAACACCTCCAGAGATGGGGCTTCAACTACCTTCCTGGGCAACCCATTCCAGGCTCTCACCACTCTCATGCTGAATCAATTCCCTCAGCCAGTCCTCACGAGAGAGGCACTCCAGCCTGTGGATCATTTTTGTCACCCTCCTCTGGGTCCATTCCAAAGAGTTAATGTACCTCTTGTGCTAAGGGCTCCAGAGCCAGATGCAGTACTGTTGGTGAGGTCTCAACAGAGCAAAGCAGAGGGGTAGAATCACCTCCATTGGCTTTCTGGGTTGAAGGGGCACATTGCCAGTTCATGTCCACCTTTTAATCCACCTGTACCTGCAAGTCTTTCTTCATAGGACTTCTCTCAATCACATCATCCCCTAGCTTGTATTAATACTGAGGATTGCCTCAACTTGAGTGTAGAACCTTGCACTTGCCCTTGTTGAACCACACAAAATTTACACAGACCTGCTTCTTGAGCTTGTCCAGGTGTCTATAAATGGCTTCCATCCTTCTTGTCTGTCAGCTGCATCATGCAGCTGTCATCTGCAAGAGTATATTTGATCCTACTATGTCACTGATGAAGATATTAAACAGTTTTCACTTGGTATGGACTAGTTGGCTAGTCAGGCCAGTGTCTATGCATCAAGGTTATGTCTAAGATTCGCAGAATCTCTTGGTGGTGACATTAAAATATGATAAATGACATTATATGAGTTACCAAATTCAAAGTAAACCAGGTTTTTTTTCAACTTCTTGCTTCAGTGCACGTTTGTGAAGAATAAGTCAGAACCAGAAGTCTCTGTATTGCCTTCTCCCTTCTGACATGGAAAAATCTGAAAGTGGACCTGAGTGCAGAAGATTCAAAGGATTCATTGTTTAGGTCTGCAAGACCTTAACAGTACTGTCTACAGTCACAGCAGTGACCTCACTCAGATGACTCACAAAGTGATTTTATGTGGCTTACAAGTACCTGCTAGCAGTACAGACTAATCATAGAGTCTTATATCAACACTTTATATAGGAACACTAAACAGAATGTCTTCTAAGCAGCAGTAACTCTATTACTGACATAAGCATTGCACTTTCCACAGAGTTATGGACAACATGTTCTCATTTCATATAGCATTGTGAGAAACTTGACATTATATATTTACTATATATATATATATATATATGCATCCTAAATATTGAAGAGTCAAAGATGCAGGAGTGGCTTCCATTTTAGCCTGAAATTTTGAAAGATCTGTTAGCAAGAACTGTCTTTCCTCTTACAAATCCCTCTAGCCTGCCAGACTTCTTTCACACTGAGAAATCTGAGGTGGCTAGAGCTGATGTCTCCTTGGATTTCACTACTTTGTCATGAGTACACTGACAAATTCAGTTGAGCCAAATTTAGAGGAAGGCTCAGAAAGTCTCATTTTGGCATCGAAGAGTAAAATCTTTTTTTACAGATAAGCCAGCAAATGATTGATCTGTCCCTTGTTTGTCTATTTATAAGATAAGCATAATCACAGAAACACAGAATGTTAGGGGCTGGAAGGGACCTCAAAAGATCATCTGGTCCAGCCCCCCTGCCAGAGCAGGATCACCTAGAGCAGATCATTCTATGTTCAAGAGTGTTCCTACCAGCGAACAAAGAGTTCTCTTCAAATCTACTGCTGCTTTGTGGGTCCAGATGTCTAACTGGATACAGGGACCACATGTAACTGTAGCTATCTCATGTTCACAGAAAAAGAGCACATTCAGGTAAAAACTGTCTGAAGAAATTTGGTCCAGATTGAAGAGCCATAAGTTTAGAAAACTCAAACCAAAACCCCAATAACAACAATGAAATATCCTGGGAGATTTCTGCAAACAAGTTTGATGTATTTCATATTTTATGATCAACTTTACATGAATTCTTAAAGGAACTGAATCTTTCCATTTCACCATTCATCTTTTCTCACATGCTAACAGTGACTTTTTAGTTTTATTGCTGGAGGATGAACTCCCCAAGTACTGAAAGACTGATCAAGAAGAGGAAGGTGCTGCCAATTTCAAATGTTAAGCTACTCAGGGATGCCTATTGACATCTTTACAGGTAGTTACTTGACATGAAACCACTTCCTTGGCCAAGCCTGCCAAGTGTGTACATACACACACCTTACAGCAAAAAAAACCCAGTCTTTTCCTGGCATGAGTTCTAACAGAAACAGTTTTACTTGCAGAGTCAGCTCTACTGAATCAATTTCTCATGTGAAAACTAGGTGCAAATATTGGCTTTTGTGTGATGAGGGATTATGTACTTCATTAAGATGCTGAGCACCGTCCCTGAGTGCCAAACACCTCCTGTGAGTGTTCTGTGGCCACAATCTCACAGGATTTAACACTACAGGCTTTACATTAACATTTGTCTCAACCCTATAGGTCTTAATCTCATGAAATTACTTTCAAAAGCCCTTGTTGACTTGAGTGAGAAAATGGTAAGATTGAACATAAAGCTGAAGACTAGAGGGGCATAGCTGGTTAACTGAACGTGGCTGAACACAGCTTTCTGAAATTTCAGGAGAGATTTAGATTTGTAGTCCAGAAGTGAAATGTAGTGCCTGTTTCACATGTCCTCTATGCTACATCCACAAAACACAACGCTGTCCAGACACTTGAAACCTATATTAAAAGATCAAAAGCCAGAAGCTATATTTTGCCATATCAAAAGAACTCAAAACATACAAACCCTGTACATTTTAAAGATAATACTAACTTGCTCAGACACTTAGGGGAGGTGGATGGTGTCATACATTGATTGTGAAAGTTATGAGGATGCAGAAACAAGTTAAAAAAAAAAAGCCAACAATGAAAACCTACCAAAAAAAATAAAAACCAAACCAAACCAAACCAAAAACACATAGAACCCTCAAACAAAGAAGAAAACCCTCACAAAGTAAAAGCTAAGCAGCAGTGGTTTGAACGTGGGCTATACAACCGTAGTCACCTGAAAGATGTTGCATGTTGTAGGAAAACACGTCGAGATAAAAGCAATGATCAGTTTAGCAGCTGACCATGTGCAATTTTTGGTTTGTGATCATCATTGATGCAGTGGAAAGAAAATAAGCAGGTAAGCTCTGTCATGGAGGGGAAATAAATAGCCTTTCTACTAGCCAAAAGGCACATTGGAAAGACCTAAGGTATCGGTTCGGTATAATAAAAAAGGCTGCGAGAGAATAAAATATCTTAAGAAAAGAGAAGAGAAGAGGAAAACGTGAGAGAAAAGAGAAGAAAATAAAAGAGAAGAGGAGAAAAGAAAGAGAAGAAGGGAGAATAAAAGATAATAGAAGAGGAGAAAAGAAAAGAGAAGAAAGCAGAAGAAAAGAGAAGAAAAGAATAGAAAAATGGAAAAGAGAAGAAAAAAATAAAAGAAAATAAATTAAAAGAGAAATTGAAAAAAAGGAAAAGAAAAGAGAAGAGAAAAGGAAAAGAGGAGAGAAAAGAAGAGAAGAGAAGAGAAGAGAAGAGAAGAGAAGAGAAGAGAAGAGAAGAGAAGAGAA
>WAAF01009235.1:13651-32554 GCA_013400475.1 Tricholaema leucomelas | reverse complement strand
CCCCCCCCCGCCCTTTACCCAGTCTCTGTGGGCTGCTCTCCTCGGTGAGGTCGAAGCATCGCATCTTTGGTGGCAGAATGCTCTGGGCCTGCTTCCTATTGATCCTGATGAGCAGGGTGCTTCCAGTCCTTCCTGACAGATGGAGAGAGNCCCCAACTCTCTCAGCCTGTCCTCATAGCAGAGCTGCTGCAGCCCTCTGATCATCTTCGTGGCTCTCCTCTGGACCCGCTCCAGCAGTTCCATGTCCTTCTTGTGTTGGGGGCTCCAGAACTGCACACATGTGGTGCCCAAGTTGTGACTGCAAACTTTCTTCCTCCTGTGCAGGCTGTGCCATTGCTCTGTTCACAGGATCGCAGGATGTTAGGGGTTGGAAGGGACCCAAGGAGGTCATCGAGTCCAACCCCCCTTGCCAGAGCAGGACAATACTAACACAGGTCGTAGATGAACACATCCAGTCAGGCCTTGAAAGTCTCCATAGAAGGAGACCCCCACAACCTCTCTGGGAGCGTGTTCCAGTGCTCTGTGACTCTTACAGTCAAGAAGTTCCCCCTTGTGTTGAGGAGGAAAATCTTTTGCTGTTGTTTTAAAACACAGAAAGGAACAAAGGTGCAGCATCCAGCCAGGTGTTCCAACAGAATATGAGTGCCAAGAGGCTTCTGCTGTGCTTGGTGCTGGAATGAGGAGGGTTTTGTTGTACAGAAGCACCCTGTAGTTAACCCCTGCCTAGAGGTGGTTGGTCAGAGCAAATCAGTGATGTTAAATAACAGTTCTCAAACTGCAAGGCTGAGGTAAAAACCTGCTTGTAAAGATAAAACCAGCTGCAAAATGGAGTAAGCTTCTTTCTGGTTGCTTGAGGGAGCTGGCTTGATGCTGTTGAGTTAAATGTGGTACCCTTGGAAGAGTGCAGCCCTGTGGGAAGTGCTACAAACCCTGAGTTTCTCTGGTGCCTCTTTTCGGGCCCTCTGAGAGCATTTGAGTTGTGCCAAAGCGCAGGCACCAGTCGGCTCCTGCTGAAGCCTCTCCTGGTGGTGCTTCTCCCTTGTCATTAATCAACAGCAAAAGGAGCAGAGGATGCTTTAAAAAACTGTTCTGAAAACTTGTTGGAGCACACAGAACTTTTGTGTTCTTCCTCTCGGCCTTACTCCTCCATATTGGGAAGATAAACCACTTCAAGATGACTAAAATTCCCACCGATCTCCTGTTAACTGCCAGCAGGGCAATCAGGAGCTACCCTTCCTCTCCATCGACCTGCTCCTCTTGCAGCACTCGATTAGCCCCTGCAAAATGCTGGAGCAGCAGCACTTGGGTAAATGGAGAGGAGCTTTGACATTGCTGTGTGTGACTGTCCCTGCTCCTGGAGGGTGACTCTCTGAGGGTGGGGGTGAGCGGACCCAACAACCCCACCCGTGTGCCTGGAGGGCATCTACCTGAGTTGCTGTGCTGTTGTGAGGAGTTCTCAGACTCTGTGGCTAACAGGTCCAGAGAGTGACTTCCTGCCCTGTCTGTCCTTTCCTTCTGCCTCAGCACGGGCTGGAAGCCTAAATGGTGCTGACCTCTGCATATAGAGGAGGTTGTGTTCATGCGCTTGCTTTTCTAGGAGCACTTGAGTTTGGAGAGTGGCTCCTTGCCATGCCTGCCCCTTTCCTCCTGCAATTGCACAGGCTGGAGACCAGAATGGTGCTGATCTCAGCTTATAAGGAAAGTCATGTTCATGAGCTTGCTCTTCTAGGAGCATTCGAGTTTGGAGAATGGCTCCTTGCCCTGCCTACTCCTTTTCTCCTGCCTCTGCACAGGCTGAAGACCTCACTCTTGGCATGTGGGGAGGTTCATGTTTGTGAGCTTGCTCTTCTAGGAGTACTTGGCTTTGGGTGAGGAGCCATAAAGTGCACCCTGGACTCTGTGGGATCCTCGGTGGGACAGGGAGGAGTCTGGGCTTCACCCTAGTGGTAAGGACAGGCTCAGAACCTCGCCTTTGTCTGCAACACCAATTTTCTACACCTCTCCCACTGCTTCCTGGCCCATCTGGCCCACCAGCAGGGACTCTGAGGGGTGAGCTGGAGTGGGCTAAGCTCTTCTCTCTACCTGGTGCCACTCCTTTGCCTTTTAGCCATCAAAGGCTTGCAGGAGAACGAGGCATGACTGGGCAGTGAGAGAGGAGGGCTGCGCTGGGAAACCTGGGCAGAGGGAGGTTGTGGCATGGTCACCAGAGCCAGCAGGTGCTGCAGCATCACTGTATGGTGCTGGGCATGGTGATGGTCAGTGGTGGTGCCCTCAGCTGCTGGGGCACAGGAACAGCAGGAAGCATTATGTACTGAGGGCCTCTAGCCCTTCCAGGGCCAGGGCAGGAGAGCTGCTGCTCAGCAAAGCCTAAGTGCCTCCTTCAGACAAGATGAGTGAGGTGGCCCTGACCTTTGTGGTGGAGCTTGTCCCTCGTGGAGCTTGTCCTTCCCTCTGAAGGGACAGCACCTCCCTGGATGATTGAATCCCGTTTCCTGGTGAGGGTTTTCCCAGCGACCAAACTGCTGCAGCTCCACCTGGAACTACTCTGGGATTTCCCTGTCTGCTCAGGGTTTCCATGAGCTGCTTCCTGGCCTGTGTAAGATGACAAAGTACCTTTTGCAGCTTTGGAGCTTGCTTGTAGCACTTGACCTTCTCCCTGGAGCTTTGTGGCCGTTAGGTCTTCTGAGCAAAGCCACAGTTAGCAGGGGGAAGGAAGAAAAAGGAGATGTATGGTTTAGTGCTGCATGTCTCCAGCTTTGTGTGGTTCTCTTTGTATCATTCCTGTTTTTCATCTCCATCAGAGGATCTTGGGGAGTTTGCAGAGGCTGTAAGTAGCTTAAAGTTTATCTGGAAATCCTGCTCATCACCCAAAGCCCTTGAGTGGTTGAGGCTCCAATAAATCCATATCTCCGGTTGGCCCAAGGAAATGCCTAGCTCATCCTTTTGCACAGTGCCACCAGAAACGTCCCAGGCTTTCCATGCTCCTGCAGGACAAGCTGTTTGTCCTGCCTGCTGCAGAAGTGAGCCTGGGGAGGGGGTCTCCTTCACTGAGCAAGCTACTGCCTTCTCAGCAGCACCTCACCTGAAGCAGGAAGATCCAGGCTGAGGAAGATGGAAGGGCGTCTTGTGCAGAGATGGCAGCCAGGATGCTGGGCTGGACCCTTCTCCAGGCAGGGTTAGAGAGCAAAACAACCTGGAAATGTTCTTTGATCCTGCTCTGAAGTAGGGGGTGTGAAATGGGGATTGCTTGGAGGATCAGCTGAAGGTGTATGTGGACACTTGCACTGAGCAGCCTTGGTCTCTCTGCCTAGCTGGGAAGAGGCACATCTGTGGTGGACCCCTTGGTGTGCTCAGGCAGCCTCAGGTCCTGAGCCTTTCCTTGATGGTGCTTGGTGATCCTCACTCATGAGCCAACCCTGACATTGCAGTCTCTACACTCAAACCAGAAAGGGTCATTCTAGCTGACTACAGTCAGTGAGCTGCTGAGGGGAGTCTGCTTTCAGCCCTGACTTCCCTGCCACCAGCTTCTCAATATGTAGACATCACATCGAGTCCCCTTACAGGGGCTAGGCCTGGGGAAGGGCACCCCAAAGTCTACAGGACATTCCTCTGATCAGCTGATTTCAGCCAGTGGAAATTCCAAAGGGTTCTGTCCTCCATTGTTTTGTGGGTTTGGTGCTGGTAACTGTCTGGCAGCTGGGATTGGGCATCCAGAACGTTACCAGGCCTCCAGATCATTTGGGAAGCAGTGCAAAGTCAGTCCTGATGATTCCCCAGGCTGGTGATAGTCAGCTGCTGGACTCTCTAGGTCTGGAGGGGTTGCTTTTCCACTTCTGCCTTCTCCAAGATGAAGTCTAATTGTACTCCAGAAGAAAAACTTTCTCCATGAGAAAAGCCAGGCATTGGAACCATCTCTCAGGTGAAGGAGCAGTGGATTTTAACTGAGGATGGTTACTTTGAAAATGAGGAGGCTGAGGGGAGACCTCATGGCTGTCTACAGCTACCTGAAAGGAGGTTGTGGGGAGGTTGGTGCTGGTCTCTTCTCACAGGTAATTAGTGATAGAACAAGAGAGGATGGCCTCAAGTTGTGACTAGGTAGGTTTAGACTGGATATTAGGAAAACATTTTTCCCAGCAAGAGTGGTCAGGCACTGGAATTTGCTGCCCAGGGAGGTGATGGAGTCACCAACCCTGGGTGTGTTTAAAAGACATTTGGATGTGGTGCTTGGTAATATGGTTTAGGGTGAACCCTAAGGTTTCCAGATTGGACTTGGTGATCCTGAGGGTAATATGGTTTAGGGTGAACCCTAAGGCTTCCAGGTTGGACTTGGTGATCCTGAGGGACTCTTCCAACCTGAATGCTCCTTCTGTGATTCTGTAATAGTCGGCTTGCCAGGGTGCTGGGCCAGCTCACTTCAACTCTACCACTACTTAGGTTGGACCAGATAATCCTTGGGGATCCCTTCCAACCTAGAGTTCTGTGTAAGCCCCAGAGGAAGAGCCAGCAGCTACCTTGGGAGGCAATAAAACAACCCAAAACACCCAAGACCAGAAGGTGAAAGACCCAAAGGCATCCTTACCAGGTACCAGCCCCACAGCCTGGAGATGGAGCTTAAGTGTGTCAAGGTTGGCATTGTGCACGAGAAGCCAGCAGCAGGTCCCTGCTGCCTGTGCAGGCATTCGCAGCTCACCCAGTGCCCTGCCAAACCTCTCTGCCACCTCACCCAGCAGCCAGGAGCACCTTGCTGTGCTTCTGACTGGCTTGACTGGGCTGGCTGTGGATGGGCACGGAGGAGCTGGGTGGCCTCTGCCCACTCTGCACACCTGTGCTCCAGAGGTGCTGAGGATGCTGTGCTTATGCTCCTGGGCCTGACCCACTTCCCAGCTGGGATTGTCTTCCTGGCCTGTAATGTGTGTTCATCCCGTGCTGGGATGTTTGTTCCAATGACTGGAATAACTGTAAAGGTTTCTCTTATTTATTAATGTGCTATTAGGCCTCCTCTCCTCTCTCTCCCTTGTTTGCTGCTCGGAGGATCAATCAGATGCAGACCTCTTTGGTAGAGGAGCAGACCCAGGGCTGGCACCTGGCCAAGGCAGCCGTGGAGAGCCATGGGAAAATGCTGCTAAATGCTGAAAATTAATTTCAAGAGAAACACAGGGAGAGAGAAAAACCCACTTGGGGGGGAGGGGTGAAGGAAAAAATAAAAGCAAAGCTTTTTTCCCTCTGGTGTAATCTCTTGTGTGACAAATTGGGCAGTGAATTTCTTCTGTGGCACCCTGGCCAGCCACTGGGCAACCACAAGAATCATAGAATCAGGGTTGGAAGGGACCACAAGGATCAGACAGTTCCAACTCCCCTGCCATGCCCAGGGACACCCTACCCTAGAGCAGGCTGCCCACAGCCTCAGCCAGCCTGGCCTGAAACACCTCCAGCCATGGGGCCTCAACCACCTCCCTGGGCAACCCAGTCCAGCCTCTCACCACTCTCATGCTCAACAGCTTCCTCCTTATGTCCAGTCTGCACCTCCCCACCTCCAGCTTTCCTCCATTCCCCCCAGTCCTGTCACTCCCTGAGAGCCTAAAAAGTCCCTCCCCAGCTTTTTTGGAGGCCCCCTTCAGATCCTGGAAGGCCACAAGAAGGTCACCTGGGAGCCTCCTCTTCTCCAGATGTGCCTCATTGCCTCTGCTACTGGTACACTTGATATCTCAGATATGCCAGATACTTGGATTTGGGTAGATTTGACCTAGCCCTCTCCTGCTTCCCTTGAAAATTGAAGCCAAGAGAGGTTGTGAGTGACTTACATGAGTGGGTGAGTGATGCTGTGAGGCAGTAACCCTGCTGCAGGGTATTTTACCTGCCTGCTTTATGCAGTAGGGTACAGAGAGCCTCTCACTGTTAGAGCCAGACCTGCTTGCAGTCTCAGACAGAGCAGGAGTGCTTAAAGTTGGGCCTTAGATATCTTGTCTGCAGCAGTCCCACTGGCCAGGTTTCAAAGGCAGGCAAACCCCCTGGGGGCTTGGATCTTCCCCAGGGATGCTCAGGCTGTTCCTTGTGGGTGCAATTTGGCCAAGCACTTTTGCTGTGTGCTTCCTGGTGGGAGGCTGTTACAAGCTGCAGGAAACTCTGCTGGCCTGGGGCCTCTTGTGGTGCCACTACACAGTGTTTCCCGTGGGCAGAGCCCAGCTGCTGGCAGGTTTCCGGCCTTGTGAAGGGAATGAAAGTGGTGGGGGTCAGGGAGTGGTGTGGTTTAGTTTTCCAGCCCTCTGTGGGGCCTGGGGGTTGAGAAGGGTGGTGGAGAAATATCAGGAGCTGGTAGGCAGGTCTTCATGGCTGTTGGTATAGGGCTTCTGCCACGGTTCCTGTACCTGTGTGCTGCCAGGTTTGTGCTGCAAGCAGCCAGCAGAGCATGAGCAGACAGCGCTCAGTGCTGGGATGCCCTACCTGTGGGGTGCCGGGGTTGTGCTGCAAGCAGCCAGCAGAGCATGAGCAGACAGCGCTCAGTGCTGGGATGCCCTACCTGTGGGGTGCCGGGGTTGTGCTGCAAGCAGCCAGCAGAGCATGAGCAGACAGCGCTCAGTGCTGGGATGCCCTACCTGTGGGGTGCCGGGGTTGTGCTGCAAGCAGCCAGCAGAGCATGAGCAGACAGCGCTCAGTGCTGGGATGCCCTACCTGTGGGGTGCCGGGGTTGTGCTGCAAGCAGCCAGCAGAGCATGAGCAGACAGCGCTCAGTGCTGGGATGCCCTACCTGTGGGGTGCCGGGGTTGTGCTGCAAGCAGCCAGCAGAGCATGAGCAGACAGCGCTCAGTGCTGGGATGCCCTACCTGTGGGGTGCCGGGGTTGTGCTGCAAGCAGCCAGCAGAGCATGAGCAGACAGCGCTCAGTGCTGGGATGCCCTACCTGTGGGGTGCCGGGGTTGTGCTGCAAGCAGCCAGCAGAGCATGAGCAGACAGCGCTCAGTGCTGGGATGCCCTACCTGTGGGGTGCCGGGGTTGTGCTGCAAGCAGCCAGCAGAGCATGAGCAGACAGCGCTCAGTGCTGGGATGCCCTACCTGTGGGGTGCCGGGGTTGTGCTGCAAGCAGCCAGCAGAGCATGAGCAGACAGCGCTCAGTGCTGGGATGCCCTACCTGTGGGGTGCCGGGGTTGTGCTGCAAGCAGCCAGCAGAGCATGAGCAGACAGCGCTCAGTGCTGGGATGCCCTACCTGTGGGGTGCCGGGGTTGTGCTGCAAGCAGCCAGCAGAGCATGAGCAGACAGCGCTCAGTGCTGGGATGCCCTACCTGTGGGGTGCCGGGGTTGTGCTGCAAGCAGCCAGCAGAGCATGAGCAGACAGCGCTCAGTGCTGGGATGCCCTACCTGTGGGGTGCCGGGGTTGTGCTGCAAGCAGCCAGCAGAGCATGAGCAGACAGCGCTCAGTGCTGGGATGCCCTACCTGTGGGGTGCCGGGGTTGTGCTGCAAGCAGCCAGCAGAGCATGAGCAGACAGCGCTCAGTGCTGGGATGCCCTACCTGTGGGGTGCCGGGGTTGTGCTGCAAGCAGCCAGCAGAGCATGAGCAGACAGCGCTCAGTGCTGGGATGCCCTACCTGTGGGGTGCCGGGGTTGTGCTGCAAGCAGCCAGCAGAGCATGAGCAGACACAGTGCTCAGTGCTGGGATTCTCCTTCCCAGGCCTCAGTGGTGGGGCTTTGTCATGGAGGTGCTTGGTACAAGGTGTGTTTCCCCAGTGAGGATGGTACCAGGCTGTTGGAGAGGCTGCAGTGCACCGCCAGGGTGGAGCTGACCTTCACTTTCTCTCCTTCCCCCTGAGCTGAGTTGTGCTGGCCGGTGGTGGCAGCAGGCTGGTCCTGGGACAGCTGCTGTGTTATGTTGGGAGGGCAGGGGCTGAATTAGCTTGGGAAATTCCTGGCTCTCTATGCTCATGCACGTTGTGCAGCTGTGGCACTCCCATCACTGACACCAACGTGAGACCATGAGCCTTACACAGTGGTCTTGTGGGGATTTGGAGAGGGGCAGTGGAAATATTTGCCCTTTTAGAATCAGAGAATCATTTTGATTGGAAGAGACCTTTGAGATCATCCAACCCAACTGTTAACCCAGCACTGCCAGGTTATCACTAAACCAAATCCTTCAGCACCACATCTCCATGGCTTATCAAGCCCTCCAGGGATTGGGACTCCACCACTGCTCTGAGCAGCCTGTTCCAGGGCTTGACAATCCTTTGGGGGAAGAAAGTGTTGCTAACATCCAACCTAAACCTCCCTTGAGGTAACATGGGCCATTTCCACCTATTCCTTGGGAGAAGAGACCAACTCCACCTGGCTCCAAATTCCTTTCAGGGAGCTGTAGAGAACAATGAGGTCTCCCCTCAGCCTCCTCTTCTGCAGACTAAACAACCCCGGTTCCTTCAGCTGCTCTTCACAAGACCTTTCACCAGCTTGGTTGCCCTTCCCTGGACTCACCCCTGCCCCTCGGTGTCCTCCTTGTGGTTAGGGGCCCAAACCTCAACCTAGTATTGAGGTGCAGCCTCACTAGTCAGTATCTTGTGCTACTTGGAGCCATGCTGGCAGAAATATGCCAGGGCTGTATACTTGCAGCGAGCACCCTTGGCTCGTTGAGCGCTATGGCCATGACTCGTGAAAGACTGTCCCCTGCCAGGCACAGAAAGGGAGCTGGGCATGGCCCTGGTGAGGCAAGCAGAGATGAAGAAGTGAACTGAAAGCTGCTCAGAGCTGTTTCCTGGCCCTAGCAGGCAGGCCAGCATGACAACAGTGAGTATTTTTAGAGGCCAGCTGCCTGCGACGCAAGAGGAGGAAAGCAGCAGACAGGCAGGAGAAGTGAGCGATGCTAACCCTGCCCAGTGGTTTCTTTCCTCCAAGGTTGGGGCTGCTGGTGGTGAGGAGCTCCCACATCCTCTGCACCTCTTTGCCTGTTTGCTACCCTGAGAGGCACCTGGAATGGTTCTCCCCTTAGCTTTGTTTCTCTGATTACAGCTCACCAGTTTGAGGGTGGTGCCGAAGGCTTTGCTTATCGCCTGGCAATTGATTGCCTCACAGCTTGGCCTGGTGGGTGTCTGGAGGGGGGTGATGGTGATGGTGTTTTTGGAGAAGTCCTTGTCACCAGCCAGGCAGTGCCTCCTGCAGCCAGGGTAATTGTGATAATTCATGTGGGAGCTCTCCCTAGGAGGTGGTGCAGCTGTGGAGGGGAATTGGAGCCACTTTTCAGTCCATCCAGCCAAGGCCTGCACAGCTGTAGCTGGGGAAAATGGAGATTGGCTCTAGCCAGGTGGCTTTTAAACTACCCTCTGCAGGGAGAGTCAATCAGAGAATCATAAGGTGATAGGGGTTGGAAGGGGACCTCCAGAGATCATTGAGCCCAACCCCCCTGCCAGAGCAGGGTCACCCAGGGCAAGTCACACAGGAACACGTTCAAGATGGGGCTTGAAAGTCTAAAGAGAAGGAGACTCCACAGCTTCTCTGGGCAGCCTGCTCCAGGGCTTCAGCACCCTCATCCCACAGAAGTTTCTTCTCCTGTTCAGATGGAGCCTCCTGGGTTCCAGTTTGTATCCATTGCCCCTTGTGCAGTCACAGGACACCACTGAAAATAGCCTGACCCTTCTTGACACTACCCTTCAGATAGTTACAGGCATTGATCAGATACCCTCTCAGTCGTCTTCTCTCCAGACTCAACAGCCCCAGGGCTCTCAGCCTTGCATCATCACCCAGATAGATGTTCCAGTCCCTTCATCATCCTCACAGTCTGCAG
Source organism: Tricholaema leucomelas (assembly GCA_013400475.1). Classification (NCBI taxonomy): domain Eukaryota; kingdom Metazoa; phylum Chordata; class Aves; order Piciformes; family Lybiidae; genus Tricholaema lacrymosa; species Tricholaema leucomelas. The sequence goes on along the minus strand of WAAF01009235.1, from coordinate 22,796 downwards.
TGGATACTCTCCAGTACACCCTGTCCCTCTTGAACTGGGGAGCCCAGACTGGATACAGTACACCAGATGTGGTCTCACCAAGCCAGTCAGTATTGGTTGAAGTTGGTTTTAGGGCCAGACATATCAGAAGCTGGTGCTTAAGGATGAGGTGAGGCAGAGCATCCTCATCATTTCAGGTTATCCCCACCTACATCTTGCTGCTGGGAACCTATTGTCCATCTGTTTATTTGTTGCACTGTTGATTTCATAGCCCTCAAAGTCTGCTGTCTGCCTGGGTCTCCTCCTTCTCAGGCTGCTTGTAGATGCTTTTGGTTTCCTTTTGCTCCCTGTAGACAGGTATGAAGCAGACAAGTTCTGGGTGAGTGTCTCCTGGGGGGCTTTGCTTTCCACAGTCTTGCCCAGCTCTGAAAATGCTCATAGAATCAAGCAGGTTGGAAGAGACCTCCAAGCACACCCAGTCCAACCTAGCACCCAAGCCTAGCCAATCAACCAGACCATGGCACTAAGTGCCAACCTGGTACCCAGCCCTAGCCAATCAACCAGACCATGGCACTAAGTGCCCCATCCAGTCTCTTCTTGGACACCTCCAGGGACAGTGACTCCCTCTGCTTGATGCTTTTCCTTTCTCCTGGGGAAGAGAAGTCCCACAGCTGGGAGTTTTGTCATCTGCAGCCCCACTCTCCCTCCTGTGCCCAGCTGGCTGTGAGGCAGATTTGGCCTTCTCACATTTGAGGGTGGCACATGTTGAAGAGAAAGAGAAAGCACCAGCAGGCAAAGTGCTGAACACAACTGAACAGGGTTTTTCTTACCTGCAGCAGGACCTAGCATGGACAGACCCTGCTGCTCACCAAGGGCTTTGTTCCTCCAAGAGATTGTGCTCTGTGTGTTGGAGGTTCAGCTCACAGAGCTGCAGCAAGCCAGCTCTGTCTGCCAGCCACCTCCATGCAGCCAGCAAGTGTGTAGAGCAGGGCTGCTCCAGGACAAGCCCTGTGCTGTGGCCTCATCCCTGCCACAAGGCAATCTCCCAGATCATAGAATGGATCATGGAATGATTGGGCTTGGAAGGGACCTTGAAGATATCTAGTTCCAACCCCTCCTCCATGGGCAGAGACACCTGCCCCTAGCCCAGCTTGCTCAAGGCCCTGTCCCACCCAGACTGCCTCATGCTCTGGCTGGAGAAGAGGAGCTCCTGCTGCCTGGCTGGGCAGTGCTGTGGAGTGTGCCTGCCCTCCTGCACCAGGCAGAGCAGAGACCACCCTGCAGATCCACAGCTCATTTTCCCCTTTCCTGCTGTCCTGGAAGCCTGGGGTATATGCCTGGGGTATATGCCTGGGGTCTTGCCTGAGTTATTTGCCTGGGCTCTTGCCTGGAGTATTGCCTGGGGTCTTGCCTGGGGTATATGCCTGGGGTATTGCCTGGGGTATTTGCCTGGGGTATATGCCTAGGGTCTTGGCTGGGGTATATGCCTGGGTTATTTGCCTGGGGTATTGCCTGGGGTCTTACCTGGGGTATTTGCCTGGGGTATATGCCTAGGGTCTTGCCTGGGGTCTTGCCTGGGGTATTTGCCTGGGGTATTTGCCTGGGGTATATGCCTGGGGTATATGCCTGGGGTCTTGCCTGGGGTATTTGCCTGGGGTATATGCCTGGGGTCTTGCCTGGGGTATATGCCTGGGGTCTTGCCTGGGGTATATGCCTAGGGTCTTGCCTGGGGTCTTGCCTGGGGTATTTGCCTGGGGTCTTGCCTGGGCATCCCTTGGCAGCAGCAGACCCTCCTGGGGAGCTGTCTGCCAGGCGTTTCTTCCTGCTGCGAGGAGCTGGGGGCAGGTGAGGTTAGGGCTTGCTCTGCAGCATGCTCCTCCCTAGGTTTTTGTGTCTTTCTTTCTGTTGCAGCCACCAGTGCTAAGTGCCTGGAAGCATTTCACAGCCATGTTCTGCCCGGGGGCGTAGCTGCTGGTGCCTTTTGTGCTGTTTGTTGCCCGCCACATAAAAAATTGCCCTTTTTCTACCCCGAAATAGCAGTGCTCCATCCTTCCCACGCACCCCAGGGACCCAGGGGTTTGTGCTGATGACAACCAGTTGCCTCAGTAACTCCTGCCACCGCGGGCCAAACACTGAGATGTCATGGGAGACCCTCCCCTGCTCTGTTGGTGTGGCGCTGCCGTGGGATGCCCAGGGAGGAGATGCCTCAGAAGCAGGAGTTGGGTACCTGCTTGAGATCAGATCTGGGCTCTGCTCCCTCTGCCATCGTGGCACGGCACTGTGTGTCTCTGGAGTGTCCCTTCATCCTCCCAGTGAGATCAGCTCAGCACCTGGGCATGAGTTCTCTGCTTCGGGAGAACCCCGGGCTCAGAAGGGAGGTAGCCAGGGAGCTGCTGCTTCATCCCGTGGGGTTGGATCCAAGTCGTGTTTGGGAGTGGCTCAGGTCAGGCCTTTGGAAAGCAGGAATTCCTCTGGCAGCTCCGGAGCCCGGTGCCTCCCCAGCAGATGGCTTAGTCAGAAGTGACTCACCTCAGCAGGTCCCCTCCTGACGCTGCCTCGCTGCTCCCTCCCAGCCCTGCCAAGCCGAAATGTCCGATCCTTGCCCTTCCCGCTCCACTCTCCAAGCCACCACATCCCACTCTGCTGCTGAGGGGATCCCTGGGATCTCCACCATTGCCCTTCTGGCTCACTGCAGCTTGCAGATGATTGCCACCCACTGCAGGGCTTGCAGTTGGGCTTCCTCCCTCACCCAAGCCATATTCAGCAGGAAAAAAGCAGGCATGCAGGCAAACCCTTGGGAAATTCCCTGGCCTGCCTGCAGGATCCTTCTCCTCTCTGGGCAGTGAATTTGAAATCTCAAGCATCTCTTGAGAGGTGAGGAGCAGTTCCAGGGCAGCTCTGCTGCACACTGAGATGGTCCCAGGCCCATTTTGTGACTTGCAGGAGCCCAGAATGAGCTGCTGACTTGCTGAGTTCCAGCCCTGCAGTCCAAGGGCAGGAGTCTGAGGTGTTAATGTCTTTGCTGGGCTTTCACCCAGGACAGACCCAGTGCTTAACTTTGCAGTTCTCCAGGATGCTAAAATTAGCTTTGGGCTACACACTCTTCCTTATGAAGCCTCTTCCTAGCAGCTGGGGGAGTGTTTCTGCAGTAAACTAGGGCTCACTGGATGCCAGGGTGACCTGCAAGGTTGCCTTTCTCCTCCTGGTCTGGAGAGCTTGGTCCTGCAGCATTACCTGGGCCAGAGGAGAGAGATGCTCTCTGCCTGTGGTGTAGGCTTTTCTGTCCAGAAAGAGCAGCTGCAGCAGTGAAAGGGACAATAGTCAGACAGTGACGGGCACAGGGGGTGCTCAAGGTGTAGAGGCTGTTTGCATATCTTCCCTGAGGATCTGTGTGCAAGAAGGGTGGCTCTGGATGCCCTGTGACCGTGCAGCCAGGCCTCATTGTCCTCCTGCTTCGCAGTGTCCATGAGCTGGATGTGTCTTGCAGGGCTTCGGTGTATCCATGTGCTGAGGCATGATGACTCTGGGTGCTCTGGAGCAAACATCCCTTTGGGGCTCCCTCTCTCACATCATCAGCCCTTTCCCAACTCTGGCTTTCCCTTGGAGCCTCTACTGCAATCTGTTCTGCTTCTTCCCATCCTCCCCCACCGCTCCCATAAGAAACCCAAGTGGCTAAAAAAAGATCTCTCTGCCTCCTGGCTTGCAGCAAGCCAGCCCTGGGTGGCTGAGGCATGATGCCACTCAGCCCCTCCTGCATCTCGCTGCCTCTAGAGACTTCTCCGTGGCACATCCGGAGCACCAACAGCTTTTCCTTGCTGCTGTGTCTCCTCCTCATGGCTGGAGGTGGGTGGGAGCAGGCAGATGAGTCTCCAAAACCTGATACTTCAGGCACTAGGGCAGTGCTGGCTTTGGCCAGCTTCGTGACCCGTGGCACGTCCCTGCCACCCTGTGCTGGCCTGTGGCCGACCTGACAGCACTGGGGGCTTTGCCAGGAGCCACTGTGAACCAGGGACAGCTTTTCTTAGACATTGGCTGGGGGCAGCTTCTTTTTGGGGTGCTGCTTCACATGACAAGAGTTTATTTTCTCCCCACTCAGCCAACTGGGCTGACTCAGCAAGGAAATGATGAGGTGGGATGGGGTTGGAGCAGGACCATCCCTCTGCCAAGGCAGCTGCCTGTGCTGTTGGATTTTTCTCCAAGTGGTGCCATCCAGGGATGTCTCAGCCCAGCCATCATAGAATCACAGAATTGTTTGAGCTGAAAGAGACCCTTTAAGACCATCAAATCCAACCATTAACCCAGCACTGCCAGGTCACTGCTAAACCAAGTCCCTCAGCACCACTTCTGCATCGCTGTTGAATCCCTCCAGGGGTGAGAACTCCACCACTGTCCTGGGCAGCCTGGGCCAGGCCTTGACAACCTTCTGGGGGAAGAAACTGTGTCCAACTAAACCTCTCCTGGCACAACTTAAGGCCCTTTCCTCTCGTTCTGTTGCTTGTTCTTTGGGAGAAGAGACCCCCACCTCATTCCAGCCTCCTTTCAGGGAGCCAGAAGGTCTCCCTCAGCCTCCTCTTCTGAAGACTAAACACCCCCAATTCCCTCAGCTGCTCCTCACCAGCCCTGTTCTCCAGACCCTTCCCCAGCTTTGCTGCCCTTCTCTGAACCCACTCCAGCACCTCAACGTTCTTCTTGTAGTGAATGGCCAAAAGCTGAACCCATATTTGATGTGTGGCCTCACCAGTGCCCAGTACAGGGGCACAGTCCCTGCTGGCCACGCTGTTGCTCGTCTAAGCCAGCTTGCTGGTGGGCTTCCTCTTCCCCCTGCCTGGCTGACTGTCCAGAGCTGACAGGCTGGCATCCCCCAGCCCTAGGAAGGTGGGATGTCTTATTTCCACCCTGGACAAGTCCTCTCCCCACCTCCCTGCAGGCTCAAGTCAGGAGGAAGGGTGCTTATAGGACCCTTTGTAGGAGCTGGCAGAGGAGGCCCTGCAGTGCTTCCTGCCTACGTGTCCCAGCTCCTGTTAGCCCTTCACTTGCTGCTGAGCCTCTCAGCAGGGCAGCAGGGCTGTGCTGGGCTCCAGCTCCTCCATCTACCCCTGCAGATGGTGCTGGTTCCTTCTGCAAGGCAAGTTGGTTTGGGCCTGATCCTGCCAGGTACTCAATGCAAGAGCTGTTCTGGCAGAGGGAGTGTGGGCCTTAGTGGGACAGATCCTGGGGGCAGCTTTGAGGTAGCTCCTGGTGCCAGGTGGCATCACCAGCTGCCAGGCTTAGAGACTGGTAGAGCTTCATTTCCATGGTGAGCAGTGTGCTCAGGACAGCCATGGAGGTCCTCAGCTAGCAGGTCCCTGTGTGCCCAAGTGCTGGGAGTGTGCTCTGTGCACTCCCATGTACCATCTGCAGGAGATGCTGGATCTGAATGTTTTGGCTCTGCAGATTCCCTTTGCTTGGCTGGTGAGGAGGACAACTCCTCTGTGATCCCTTCCATCCTGGAAACCCATGAGGGGTAAGAGAAGCAGAAAAGGTGGAGTCCTTGCACCTTACCCAGCCCCATGTGCTTCTCCTTTGCACTGGCTGGGCTGACAAACGTGGACTTTCAGTCTTTTCCTCCTCTGATCAGACAGAATCCAACTCTTCCAGCCTATACCTGCTGCTGGATCAGCTGGTGCCATTGTGGAAGCCATGGGAGAAAGTTGCATGCTCAGGGTTTGCTCAGCAAGGAGGAGGTAGCAGGACTCTGCTTCACCTGCAAGCTTGGACCAGATATTCCCTATGTGTCTCTCATGCTTGAGCACATCTTCACCTGGTGGAAGCCAGGGCCCAGGATGCTCTCTGGAGACACTTGAGATGGGCTATGCAGTGGAAGTTTCCAGCTCTTCCATGGACCTTGGGCAGCCTGGGCTCGTTCCTGGGCTCTCTGGTGCTTGGGGTGTCCAGGCTGGGACTGGGCACCATTGGAGGGACCCCTCCTGGGGCAGGTGTGTATAGGGGAGTTTGTGCATGCAGGGCTCCTGGTTTGTCCTGGGCAGCTTAGCTGAATGCTGCTCTGTATGGAGTGGGCTGCAGGACTTCACAGAATCCCAGCATGGTAATGGTTGGAAGTGACCTTTGGAGATCATCCAGTCCAGCCCCCTGCTAAAGCAGGGCACCCACAGCAGCTTGCCCAGGGTCACAATGGCCAGAGGGGGTTGGAATCTCTCCAGAGAAGGAGACTCCACAACCTCTCTGGGCAGCCTGCTCCAGACCTCCAGCACCCTCACACCAAACAAATTTGTCCTCATCTTCAGATGGAACCTCCTGAGCTCCTGTTTGTGCCTGTTGATCCTTGTCCTGTTGTGGGGCACCACTGACAAGAGTCTGACCCCATCCTCTTGCCAAACATTGCTCAAATCCTCTCTGGGGTTGCTCTTCTCCAGGCTCAACACCCCCAGGGCTCTCAGCCTTTACTCCTCCCAGAACTGCTCCAGGCCCCTCAGCATCTTTGTAGCCTCCACTGGACTTTCTCCAGTATTTCCCTGTCTTTCTTGAACTGGGAAACCCAGAAGTGGATTCCAGATCTGGCCTCACCAGGGCAGAGCAGAAGGGGAAGAGAACCTCTCTGGCCTTGCTGGCCACACTCCTCTTAATGCACCCCAGGAGACCATTGGTGTTCTTGGCCATAAGGGCATGTGGGCAACTTGTCCATCACACTGCCACCTTCTTCTCCACAGAGCTGCTCTCCAGCAGGTCAAAACCCCTCCTGTGCCTGTGCAGGGAGTTATTCTGGCCCAGATGCAGGAGCCTGCACTTGCCCTGGTTGAGCAGGCTGCAGCTGCTCACTTGGCCTGGGGCTGCTGCTTCCCTCTGCCTTCAGCGCACATCATCCTGCGGTGGCCTCCTCCTCCTCCTGTCACTGGAGGTGTGACACTGCTGCTCTCTGCATTTCAGCCATCTGCTAATGGTAGAAACTGGGATCTCCCACCGCTGGGGAGGTGCCACATCTGCTGGTGGCATGGTGGCCTGTCAGCAGTCTGTCAGGAGGCACACTGAGCTAGCAGGAGGTTTTGCAAGGGGACGTGGCTGTGGCTAGTGCCTTTCCCTGCAGTCAGAGAAGGGCTTGCAGCAGCTCCTGTGGGCACCACCTCACCCCTCCTCCAGAGGAGCAGCTTCTTCCACTTGGAGGAGGTGGTGTGACTGACCCCACTGCAGTGCTTAGTGGCTTCCCCAGGCCTTGCAGCTTGCTGCAGGCACTCCTTTGTAGACAGAAGCGATGGGAATTACCTCTCCCAGCTTCAGAAGTGATTCCTTAACAACTCTGGCCGTGGCTGTGTTTGAGCCTATGATTACAGATGGCTCAGAAACATCTTAACTCACCTGCCAGCACCAAAGGTGCCCCAGGCAGCCTGTGTGGTGGTGGTTTCAGCACCTTGAGGGTTAACCACAAGGCGTTTTCAGCTTGCATAGGACCTGCTGGAGGTTTTCAGAGGTTCCCAGCTCAGCTTCACTCGGCTCTCTAAAATTAACCATGTAACCTTCCTAAAAATACTCAGAGGGCAGCAGCCCCTGGGGAGCAGCAGAACTGCTTGCTCCTGGTTTCTAGAGCAAGCCATCCGAGAGATGAACTCACCTGCAGCCCTGGAAAGCCCTTGGCTTTCTCGAGTCTCCTGCAGGATACAAGAGCCCCAGGTCTGCATCTGAACCTGTCTTTCCAGGCCAGCCCACTTCCCACAGCACCCTCCTCTTCCTCGCTCGCTGCTGGCAAGAGCTGGTGCCTGCCAGCACATCTCTGCCAGTGCCAGCCCCAGGGTTCGTGTGCTGCAGGGCAGGAGTCTCACCAGCTACCCTGGGAGGGAGGAAGGATCCATGGCCCTTCCCCGGAGCATCCCTGGGGGTGTAGGAGGCCCAGGCGAGGAGGAATAGCTGAGCCGTTCCTCTCTCTCTCATTCTTTTTTAGGCATGTGGGAGGAGGGCGGAAAGAGCTGGAGGAGGAGGAGGAGGAGGAGGAGGGAGGAGAGAGGGAGGGAGGGAGCTGAATTTTCCATGAGCAGCTGTCAGAATGTAATCTCCTGCGTCGCTGGGGCTGGCAGCTTAGGCAGGATAAATTAATGGGGATTTCGGGGAACATGGAAAATACCATGGCCTGGGAGGGGGCTGCCTGCCTGAGGGAGTGGCCCTTTCAGCTGCGAGGCCAGCTCTGGACCCAGGGAGGAAGCGAGGAGGGTGGGTGGGGGTGGATGGATGCTCCCAGGTGCTTGGTGTCGGCTGCGCTGCTGCCGGATGCTGTCTGTCCCCTGCTTTCGGTAGGCTTCCATCCAGAGGTCACCTAAAGGAGGCCTAAGGGACCCTTCCCTGTCCTCTGCCTCTCCTTTCCGTGGCAGGGGGCTCCCCACAGCCCCCAGTCCTTGCCCTGGAGGGGGAGGCCAGCAGTTGCTCTTGCAATGCCAAGTATTTGTGCCGACAGCTGGGGTGAAGGGAGTGCCCCCCCTGCCACCCTGGGGGCTGTCTGCCCAGCAGCTCCTCGCTCCTGCCCAGCCCCAGGAATTTCCACAATTGCATTTTCATCACTTGAGTTATTTTTCTTCCCTCCCTTCCATCTTGTGAAATGCAGAGCCAAGAAAGTGTGTGTGTGTGTGCTGCTGAGCTTGGCTCAGCCCCCAGCCCTGTGTGGCAGCCAGCGTCTGGGACTGGAGCATGCCAGGCTTTGAGCCTGGGCTCCTCAGCCTGTCCCCATGTCCTTGCTATGGGGCTGTGGGTTGAGCCTGGGCTCCTCAGTCTGTCCCCATGTCCTTGCTATGGGGCTGTGGGTTGAGCCTGGGCTCCTCAGTCTGTCCCCATGTCCTTGCTATGGGGCTGTGGGTTGAGCCTGGGCTCCTCAGTCTGTCCCCATGTCCTTGCTATGGGGCTGTGGGTTGAGCCTGGGCTCCTCAGTCTGTCCCCATGTCCCTGCCATGGGACCCTTTTCCCCCCAGCCAGCTGCACAGGGAGCACTGCAGAGCCTGCCGGCTGTTGGTGCTGGCTATTTATAACGGTGCTAAAGCTGCCCCAGCTAGGGGAGAGGCCTGGAGACACAGCAACAGCCGCAGCCTGCAGTGGGCCCTGCTCTGTCCCCATCTCCTGCTGCCTGCAAAGCCCCCTGCTCTGTCCCCAGCTCCTGCTGCCTGCAAAGCGCCCTGCTCTGTCCTCAGCGCCT
>WAAF01009235.1:0-13266 GCA_013400475.1 Tricholaema leucomelas | reverse complement strand
CCCTGCTCTGTCCCCAGCTCCTGCTGCCTTCAAAGCCCCCTGCTCTGCCCTCAGCTCCTGCTGCCTGCCAAGGGCCCTGCCCTGTCCTGAGCCATGTTGCCTGTCATGGCCCAGCATCCATGGGCTGGACAGTCTCATCGGGGCCCTCTGCCTTTGCCCTGGTTGCACATCTCTTAGGATCCCTTTGGGTGCTGCCAGATCTGGGGCAGCTGTTTAAAATACCACATTGGCACAGAAAAAGGGGAGAGCAGAGAACGAGGTCTTCCCAGGCGGCACACAGGGGATGGTACCTGCCCTCTGCCAGCGTCTTGCCCTTACGCTGGGTTCACAGCCCAAACACCTTTTCCACAGGGAGCCCTTCACAGCTGCCCCGTTCCAGGGGCTTGCTGCTGGAAAGAAGTCCCCAGAGCTTTCCCCCAGCAGGGACTGGCAGCTGTGGTGCTGGCAGACCGACCGCAGGATCAGTTCAGACAAGGACGTGCAGGCTGCCAGGGGACCCAGGGGATGGGGAAGGTGTCTGACGAGGGGAGGCTGGTTGGGTCTTGCAGAAGACAGGCTGGGAGGCTATCTGAGCCTGCTCTAAAAATACACTGGGTGGGTAAACACTTGGGAGGAGAGCAAACCCAACTGCTTCAGCCCATGGGCACTGCTGCCACGGGGGATAAATTGGTCAGGAGTAAAATTAGGCTGGAGAGGAGAAGGCAGGTTGGTGCTGCTGCCCTTGAGGCTCCAGCTGCTGGTACTGCCCTTTTGGCCAGGGCTTGCTGCAAATGATGCTCAGAGGGCTGGAGCACCTGTCCTGTGAGGACAGACTGAAAGAGTTGGGGCTGTGCAGGCTGGAGAAGAGGAGGCTCCCAGGTGACCTTCTTTTGGCCTTCCAGGATCTGAAGGGAGCCTCCAAAAAAGCTGGGGAGGGACTTTTGAGGCTGTCAGGGAGTGGCAGGACTGGGGGGAATGGAGCAAAGCTGGAGATGAGTAGGTTCAGGCTGGAGGTGAGGAGGAAGTTGTTGAGCAGGAGAGTGGTGAGAGGCTGGACTGGGTTGCCCAGGGAGGTGGTTGAGGCCCTATGGCTGAGGCTGTGGGCAGCCTGCTCTAGGGTAGGGTGTCCCTGGGCATGGCAGGGGGGTTGGAACTGGCTGATCCTTGTGGTCCCTTCCAACCCTGACTGATTCTATGATTCTAAATAGGGGCAGACTTGCAGCAAAGACCCCCACAGCAAGACTTGGCTTAGGCAAAGTCTCAGTCCCTGTGGGGGCATGCTGTAGCCAGCCTGGCACCTTGCCAGAGGGGCCCCTGGGCTCAAGGGCTCAAAGCCAGGCCCCACCATCTATAATACACATCCTTGCCATGCCCTTCTGGGAAATAGCCACCCTCTGGAGGAGCAGGAGGTGGCATTCTTGTCCTAGGCTGTCACCTGGGGAGCTGGGAAGGAGTTGATGTTTATCACTGTGACTAATGAGAGGGTGCTCGAGTGCTCAGCAGTTTTCCTGGCTGTTTGCAGGGCAGAGGTCTGAGCTGCCTCCCTTAAAAGCCTTTTTCCCTTCCAAGAAGTAAAAAAATGCCCTCACCACATCCACGTGGTGGCAGAGGAGAACCTGATTCATCCTTCGGTAATTTGCGTTACCTTCCTGTGCTCTCCTTTCCTGAGCAGCCTTTGCATATATATGAAGAAAGCTCTTAAGCAGCACTGCAGTCAAACCTGATCTGCTTTTAGAAGGCAGGTCCTTAAATTACCCTCTCCCTCTCTGCAGGCAGGGAGGTTCTGGTGCAAACCCATGGTGGCAGTGGTGGCACCTGTGAATCCAGCTGCGTCAGCTTCTGCCTTGCTGTGCTGGGCAGGGATAAACCTCGTGGGCCTGAACTGGCAGTGGTGAGAGGGCAGAAAGTCCTGGGCAGGTGACCTGCAGGGCTGCTTGGGCGTGTTTGGGGTTTGGAAACCTGGTTTTAGGAGAGCCACATTCGGTGGCACTGGGGAGGCTGCTGTAGATGTCTGTAGAGCTTGAGCAGGTGGTGGCGCCACTGAGATACCCTGGCACCGGCCGGGCATCCTCCAAGCGAAGACACAGAGCAGATCTGGAGGTGACAGGCAGCTTCACCCAAGAGTCTGGGTCAGCAGGCAGGTCCAGGTGACAGGATGAAAACCAATCTGGGATGTCGGCCTGCACGGCCCCCCTGCTCTTTGGGGCTCTCGGCTGGCATTAGAGGGGCCAGCACCCACCTCAGTGCTGGAGATGGCAGCAGTTTGGGCTCCGAGCTCTGGCCTGCCCATGCTCTGCTGGGAACCTCCTTCCTTGCAGCTTGTCTGGCTCAGTCGCGTGGGGCTAAGCTACAGCAACACCACCCTGGCACAGGCATGTGCCTCCTGCGCTTGCCAGCCGTGGGCTGCTGTGTGGCCCGGGCTGCTCCTCGCCCTTTAAGGCCCAGCAGCAGCTGCTGGCCACGTGTGCGCTGCCTTGGCAGGCTGTCGGTGCCCTCTGCGTGACGGGCACGGGGACGACGGGCGCCAGCTCGGGCGGCTGTGCCCTGCTGCGTGGCTGTCCCCGCCGCTTCGGCGCTGCTGGCGGCTGGCACAGGATGAGCGGGTGCCCGGCGGGCGCTGCGTGGGGTGCGTGCCACCATGCAGGCAGGAGGTGAGTGGCTGCCATGCCCTACGGTAGCCTCCGGGGATGCGGTGTGGACGTTTCATCTCCCGCCCTCGCTGAGAGCTCCTCTCTGTACTCTCCCTTGCAGGTTTCAAGTGCCCCATTTGCTCCAAATCCGTGGCTTCTGACGAGATGGAAATGCACTTTATCATGTGTCTGAGCAAACCTCGCCTCTCCTACAATGGTAAGGGCTGGTGCCCAGGCTCTGCCGGGGACGCTGCGTCCTTCCCGCCTCGGGGGCAGCGCCGGGCAGGCTGGAGAGAGACGCTTGCCGCAGCCTGCATGGGCAAGCGGCTGGGCAGGGCTTGCCAAGAGGGCTGTGCTCCAGCAGGCTGCTGCGACAGCTCCGCTCCCCTGGCACGGCTCAGCTCCCCTGCTTCTGCTTTGGGGTCCCGCCGTGTGCCGTGCTGGAGGGAGCCAAGCTGGATGAGTGTCACAGAATCACAGAGGTTGGGAAGGGAGCTCTGGGTGTCATCCAGTCCAGCCCCTCTGCTAAAGCAGGGGCACAAACAGCAGCTTGCCCAGGATCACATTGGCCAGGAGAGGTTGGAATCTCTCCAGAGAAGGAGACTTCACAACCTCTCTGGGCAGCCTGTTGGAGTCACCCTCAAAGTGAAGGAGCTTTTTCTCATGTTCACGTGGAAGAGCACAGGCGAGGTCCTGCCTGGCTAGAACAGGGCAGATGTGCCCTCCCTGGCTGCCCCTCTGAAGGCAGCAAACCTGGCTAGAACAGGGCAGATGCGCCCTGCCTGGCTGTCCCTCTGAAGGCAGCAAACCTGGCTAGAACAGGGCAGATGCGCCCTGCCTGGCTGTCCCTCTGAAGGCAGCAAACCTGGCTAGAACAGGGCAGATGCGCCCTGCCTGGCTGTCCCTCTGAAGGCAGCAAACCTGGCTAGAACAGGGCAGATGCGCCCTGCCTGGCTGTCCCTCTGAAGGCAGCAAACCTGGCTAGAACAGGGCAGATGCGCCCTGCCTGGCTGTCCCTCTGAAGGCAGCAAACCTGGCTAGAACAGGGCAGATGCGCCCTGCCTGGCTGTCCCTCTGAAGGCAGCAAACCTGGCTAGAACAGGGCAGATGCGCCCTGCCTGGCTGTCCCTCTGAAGGCAGCAAACCTGGCTAGAACAGGGCAGATGCGCCCTGCCTGGCTGTCCCTCTGAAGGCAGCAAACCTGGCTAGAACAGGGCAGATGCGCCCTGCCTGGCTGTCCCTCTGAAGGCAGCAAACCTGGCTAGAACAGGGCAGATGTGTCCTGTCTGACTGCCCCTCTGAAGGCAGCAAACCTGGCTAGACCAGGGCAGATGTGTCCTGTCTGGCTGCCCCTCTTGAAGGGAGCAAGGTTTGCTGGGTTGAGCACTGGTGTGCAAGCTCCTGCATCTCCCATCCTCTCCTTACCACTGCTCAGGGAGTGATGCTCATCCTCACCTTGCCGGTGCTTGTTTGGGTACCAGCGGTAGGAGACCACCCTGGGCCTTAACCTGAGCCACCCTGCCGATGTTGCCAGTTGGCTGCCCCCTCCTAATCGCCTCTGTGGAGGTGGCTGTGGGCTTCCCTCCATCCTGGGGAGGGGAAGGGCCTGGTGGAGCACATCTCACCAGTGCCCCCTCCTCCCCTGCCAGATGACGTGCTGACCAAGGACGCCGGCGAGTGTGTGATCTGCCTGGAGGAGCTGCTGCAGGGGGACACGATAGCCAGGCTGCCCTGCCTCTGCATCTATCACAAAAGGTAGGTGAGCAGCCAGGAAAGGGAGCCCCCCGGTGGCAAGGGGACAGGCAGGGACATCCCCAGCACGGTGGTGATGCCCTCTCCTCTCTGCAGCTGTATAGACTCGTGGTTTGAAGTGAACAGATCTTGCCCGGAGCATCCTTCTGATTGACCTGCCGGGCCTGCTTGCTGACTTCTCTCTAAGGTGGGCATGCCGTGGCTGTGGGCTGCTGGAGGCAGCCTTCCTGTGCTGGGTTCAAATCCTGGAGTGGGGTGGGATGGGGTGGGACATTTTAGGGTGTTAGGTGGAGATAGGACTAAGGGGAATGAATCCAAGCTAGAGAAAGGGAGATGTAGATTAGACATTAAAAGAAGAACTCTATGACAGGAAGGATGTGGAGGTGCTGGAAGGTGTCCAGAGAAGGGCCACAAGNATCCCCAGCACGGTGGTGATGCCCTCTCCTCTCTGCAGCTGTATAGACTCGTGGTTTGAAGTGAACAGATCTTGCCCGGAGCATCCTTCTGATTGACCTGCCGGGCCTGCTTGCTGACTTCTCTCTAAGGTGGGCATGCCGTGGCTGTGGGCTGCTGGAGGCAGCCTTCCTGTGCTGGGTTCAAATCCTGGAGTGGGGTGGGATGGGGTGGGACATTTTAGGGTGTTAGGTGGAGATAGGACTAAGGGGAATGAATCCAAGCTAGAGAAAGGGAGATGTAGATTAGACATTAAAAGAAGAACTCTATGACAGGAAGGATGTGGAGGTGCTGGAAGGTGTCCAGAGAAGGGCCACAAGGATGATCAGAGGGCAGCAGCTCCTCTGCTATGGGGACAGACTGAGAGAGGTGGAGCTGTTCAGTCTGGAGAATAGAAAGCTCCAAGGAGACCCCATTGTGGCCTTCCAGTATCTGAAGGGGGCTGCAAGAAAGCTGTGGAGGGACTTTTTAGGGTGTCAGGCAGTGATAGGACTGGGGGGAATGGATCCAAGCTAGAGGAGAGCAGATTTATACTGGGTGTTAGGAAGAAGCTGTTCAGGATGAGGATGGTGAAACACTGGCACAGGTTGCCCAGGGAGGTGGTGGAAGCCTCATCCCTGAAAGTCTTTAAGGCCAAGTTGGATGTAGCTCTGAGCAGCCTGATCTAGTGTGAGGTGTCTCTGCCTATGGTGGGGGGGGGGGGGTTGGAACTGGATGATCCTTGAGGTCCCTCCCAGCCCTGACAATTCTGTGGGTGGGATGGGATGGAGTGAAATGAGGTGGGATGGGAGGAAAATAAGATGGGATGGGGTGAAATGAGGTTGGTTGGATGGGATGAAATGAGTTGGGATGGGATGAAATGAGGTGGGATGGGGTGAAATTTGGCCAGCTTGATCTAGGGTAGGATGTCCCTGCCTATGGCAGGGGGGTTGAAACTAGATGATCCTTGTGGTCCCTTCCAACCCTGACTGATTCTATATGAGGTGGGATGGGATGGGGTGAAATTTGGCCAGCCTGATCTAGGGTAGGATGTCCCTGCCTATAGCAGGGGGATTGGAACTGGATGATCCTTGTGGTCCCTTCCAACCCTGACTGATTCTATATGAGGTGGGATGGGATGGTGTGAAATTTGGCCAGCCTAATCTAGGGTAGGATTGTCCCTGCCCGTGGCAGGGGGATTGGAACTGGATGATCCTTGTGGTCCCTTCCAACCCTGACTGATTCTATCATTCTAAATGAGGTGGGATGGGATGGGATGAAATGACATGGGATGGGATAAAATTAGGTTGGTTGGATGGGATGAAATGAGGTGGGATGGGATAAAATGAGTTGGGATGGGATAAAATCAGGTTGGTTGGATGGGATGAAATGAGGTGGGATGGGATAAAATGAGTTGGGATGGGATAAAATCAGGTTGGTTGGATGGGATGAAATGAGGTGGGATGGGATGAAATGAGGTGGGATGGGATAAAATCAGGTTGGTTGGATGGGATGAAATGAGGTGGGATGGGATAAAATGAGTTGGGATGGGATAAAATTAGGTTGGTTGGATGGGATGAAATGAGGTGGGATGGGATGGGATAAAATGAGTTGGGATGGGATAAAATCAGGTTGGTTGGATGGGATGAAATGAGGTGGGATGGGATGAAATGAGGTGGGATGGGATAAAATCAGGTTGGTTGGATGGGATGAAATGAGGTGGGATGGGATAAAACGAGATTGGTTGGATGGGATGAAAAGAGGTGGGATGGAGTGAAATGAGGTGGAATGGGATGGAGTGACCACAACTCCTCCTCACCTGAGTTGGTCTCTCCCTCTCTACCTTCACAGGGCACCTTGCTATACCTGCTGTACCTCCTCTCCCCATCCCCCCTTTTGCCCCGCCTGGAGTTTTGGGCTGACTTTAAATTCCTCAAGAAGACAAAAATAAAACCCAGAAACTTGAATCCACTTGGAACAACATCGAATTTTAGTTAATTTTTATTCATTATTATTATTATTATTATTATTTTATTTGATTGTTTTTATTTGTTCTTGTTGAGGCTTTGGAGGTTTGTTTTTTGTTGTGGGTTTTTTCTTTTTGTCTTCTTGTTTTGGTTTTGTTTGTTTTGGGGTTGGGTTTTTTTTTTTTGTTTGTTTGTTGTTTTGTTTTGTTTCAATCTAAAAGCTTTCAAAGCAAAAGAAGCATCCAGGAGAAAAAAAAAAACAGTGTGAGGAAAAATAAAACCCCACAGCGGAACGACTCTGCTCTCTCCTCCCCCCACCCCTCCTAACCCCTTCCACACAGCCGCTGGTCACCGAGGAGAGCTCTACCAGCCAGGGAGGCTCCAGGGATGGACACCCTCGGCCGAAACCCTGCCATGATGTTTGGCTTTTCACCCCGAAAGCCAGGGGACAGCTGCTGGGGGGGGATAGAGGCGGCCAAACGGAGCACTCGGCGTTTCTCACCGGCATCCCCTCCACAACCTCCCACCCGGACTCGCCCCGGGGGCTCTGCTCGGATTTTTTTTGCACTGACTCAACAACAGGAATTTTTCTCCTCCCTCTCTTTCTCTCTCTCTCTCTCTCTCTCTCTCTCTCTCCCATCTCCCTTTTGGAGATCTCCACCTTTGGCCCCTGGCAGCGTGAGACCACAAAGGGGAGGGGAACTCTTTGCCCCACGCCGGGAGCNGAAAGGGGTAAGGGGGGGAGCGGGGGGGGATTGTCTTTCAAGTGTTTACAATGAGAAAAAAAAAGTGACAACAAAGAAAAAAATTTTTAAAAGGGAAGAAAAATTAAAAAAAAAAAGGAAGAAGAGAAAAAAAGAAAGGAGAAAAAAAAGGAAGGGGAAAAAAGGAAGGAAAGAGGGAAGGGAAAAAAAGGAAGGAAAGAAGGAAGAAAAACGTGGAAAAGGAGGACAGGAAAGGATAAAAAGACAAAGAGGGGAAAGGGGAAAAAAAGAAGGGGAAAAAGGAGAAAAAATGGAGGGGGAAAAAAAGGAGGGGAAAAGAAAAAAAAAGGAGGAAATTTTTTAAGAGGAGGGGGAAGAGAAAACCAACAACAAAGAAAAGGCAAAGCAACCAAGCAGCCAAGCCACCACCGAAGCTTGGTGTTGGTTGGCAGCGGTGTTGGATCTGAGCTTCCCTGCCCCGGTGATGTTTACAGCTTGGTCACTCTTTAACTCAGCCAGAACCACTGAGAGACTGGAGAGCTGCAGCATCCCCACCTCCCCCTCTCGCCCCCCACGGGGCTCTTGTCTTGCCAAACCCCCATCCCCACCACCACCACCAAGCCTTTCCCCTCTCTCTTTCCAGCGCCTTGCAGTTGGAACCGTTTCAAGGAGGATCCAAGGGATGCCCACACCCCCCCCCTGCCTACACACCCACACACCTAACACTAGACCGTGGGGGTGCCAAGATGGGAGTTGTTTCATGGCAGTGCCCCCTGTACCCTAGTCCACATCTCCCCCTCCTGGCACGGTGGTTGGTGAGCCCTTCCCCTGCCGGTGGCCGTGCCCCCGCAGGAAACCTTTCTGTATTTATATAGTCAAACAAAAACCAACCAAACAAAAGAGTTCAGAGCTTGGGGGGGGGGGGGGAGCTTCCTTCATTAGTCAAGGTGTTTTGATATGGTATTCAAACGATGTTCAATAAAATATTCACTGTTATTTTATTTCCTTGGCTTTCTTGCTGGAGTGGATCATAGAGGGGTGGAGGAGGGGTACTGGGGTGCCCCTCAGCCTTTGCCTGTGCCCCTACCTTGGTGTGGCACCTGCGATTACAATCTCTGATCCTCCCTGGAGGTGTTCAAGGCCAGGCTGGATGAGCAACCTGTGCTGGTGGGAGGTATCCCTGCCCCTTGAGCACGGGGGAGTTGGAACTGGATTATGTTTAAGGTCCTTTCCAACCCAACCCGTTCTGTGATTCTGCCTCTCTGCGTGGTGATGATCAGCTCATCACTGTGGCTCTGGGGACATGCCTGAAGCAGCGGCACCTTCTGCTCTCTCTCTCTGTGCCCTCTGCTTTGGACAGGGTCCCCCTGGAGAGAGGCTGCATGGAGGAAAGACTGCATGGAGGCTGTGAGCGCAAAGGGGTTTATTGAGAGCCTCTGACCACAACAGGTGGCAGCACAGGAGTGGTGTGTCCAGCCCAGCCCTGGCTCCAGAAGCTGCCAGGTGGGGTGCTGGTGGCCTTTCAGAGCACCTTGCCAGGGTTCATGAGGTTGAGGGGGTCCAGCGCGGTCTTGATGCTGCGCAGGGTGTCCAGCCCCTCCTGGCCCAGCTCCTCCCGCAGCAGTGCCCGCTTGCCCAGCCCCACGCCGTGCTCCCCAGTGCAGGTGCCCCCCGCTGCCAGTGCCCGCCTGTGGGACAGAGGGGATCAGGAGATGGCTCAGGGATGTCTGTCCCCATCCACCCCCTCGGGGATGCTCCTGTGCCCACCTGCCCAGGCGCTTGGTGAAGGCATGGACACGATGTGCCTCGGCTGGGTCTTGGGTATCGAAAACGATGATGCAGTGGAAGTTGCCATCACCCACGTGTCCCACCATGGGGCCTGCAGGGACATGCCTGGGTCAGCTGGGCCATGGCAGGGAAGACGATGGCCTCCCAGCACCCCTCCCTACCCCAAGGGTCTGTGGCCCCACTGACCAGTGATGCCCGAGTCCTGTAGGTCCTGCTTGGTCTCCACCACCACATCAGGCAGGCGGGAGATGGGCACGCAGACATCTGTGGAGTAGCCCTGGGACAGGCGAGGCAGAGTGATGGTGCCTACACCTCCACTGGCAGCTGCCATCACTGTCCCCGTGCCCGTCCCTGTGCCCGTCCCTCACCTGGCAGCCGGGCCGCAGGGCCAGGGCGGCGTACCAGGCGTTGTGGCGCATGGCCCAGAGCCGCTCGCGCTCCTCCGGCTCCATCGCCCAGGCCAGGCTGGAGCCACCATTCAGCCGCACGATCTCCTCTGGTGATGGGGCCAGGAGTCCTGGGGCAGGGCCAGGACAGGGCCCGCAGCATCCCCCCAGGCCCCATCCTGGGCACCAATCCCATGCCCCTGGTCCCTGTATCCCTGGGCATTTGTCTATCACCCTAGGACAATCTCTGGTCCACTCCAGTCTCCCCTGTCCTTGGGCTCCTGGCCCTTGCCCTGAACCACTCACTCCAGGCACCTACTCCTCACCCTGGTGACCTGCATGTGGTGCTCAGCCCAATTCTGGGCAGTAATCTCTGCTCCCCTTGGGCATATGTAGCCATCACTGAGACACTCAGTCCTGCAGTCCCCAGCTCTAGACATTTGTCCCCCACTCTGGTGACCCCAAGGTCTCCCAGTCAATGAACCAGGACATTGATCACACCATGCCCCCACCCCTCACCCCAAGACACCACTGGTTCCTCCTTGCCCTGGTGACATCCACCCTGCTTCCCTACCTGGCACCCATCCCTCATCCTGGTGACCCCAAGCATCCCCAGTTCATCCTCATCCCTCATCTGAGCACACACCCCTGTCTGTGAGCAACCCATCTATCGTCCCTGGGTACCCACTGTGGCTCCCAGCCCCACTGGTCTCAATCCCGGTCACCCTGACCCCGTGCCATGCACCGCCCGTCCCTACCCGCCTGCTGCTGCTGCTCCAGCAAGCCGTGCCGGGAGCCGTGGAGCTCCAGCAGCAGCGTGGCCGCCGCCCGCAGCTCCACCTTGCTGAAGCGGCTGCAGGCGTCCACCATCACCTCATCCAGGAANCCAGCCCCTAGCCCCCAGCCCCGTTGCCATCGCCCGGCACCCACCGATACGCGCCACAGGCACAGCCGCCTGCAGCACCTGGACAGTGCAAGCCACAGCTGCCCGCACGCTGGGGAAGGTGGCAGTGGTGACAGCCACGGCCTCGGGCAGGGGGTGCAGGCGCAGGGTGGCCTGCGTCAGGAAGCCCAGCGTGCCCTCGGAGCCCACGAAGAGAGAGGTCAGGTCGTAGCCGGCTGCACGCTTCCTGCATGAGGATGGCGAGTGGGTGCTGGCGGGCACCCATCTCTTCCCCCTTCCTGCCCTCCTCCGCCAGAGTGCCCACCTGGCCTGGCGCCCGGGGCCGGCGGTGTGGAGCAGGCGCCCGTCTGGCAGCACCACGCGCAGGTTGAGCACGTTGGGCCGCATGGTGCCGTAGCGCACGGCGTTGGTGCCCGAGGCGCCCGTGGCGGCCATGCCGCACAGCGAGGCGTCCGCCCCGGGGTCTGCGGGTAAGGATGGCCATGGCTGGAGCGGTGCGAGGTAGGCCATGGGATACCCCCCATGCAACCCTGGGAGCCTGGCCCCCAGTGCACACACACACACACACACACACACCCAGGACTGTGGGGTGTTCCTGGGAACAGGGCATCCTATGGGTAGCACCAGTCTGACCCTGGGAAAGTGGCACCCCCAACACTCCTACGGACCATGGCACACCCAAGAAGGCCCCTGGCACCTCTGCTACCACAGTGCTTCTAGTCCCATTAGCACACTTGATACACCACCGGGACCATGGCACACCCAAGAGCACATCTCAGACCATAGCAGCTCCACGGGGACCTCAGCATGCCTGGCACCTTGGGGACCTCAGCATCCCTGCAACCACAGTAGTCATTGCCCACTGGACACCCTGGAGACCACAGCACTGCAGTGTGGGCTTCCAGCACCCATGGGACCACAGCACACCCATGAGCATCCCCCAGCATCCCTGCAACCACAGTAGTCATTGCCCACTGGACACCCTGGAGACCACAGCACTGCAGTGTGGGCTTCCAGCACCCATGGGACCACAGCACACCCATGAGCATCCCCCAGCACCTCATGGGTGACAGCATCTCTACTCCCATGGAGAACCCAGCACCTTTAAGACCAGCCCCATGGGCACCTCTGGCACGTTTCTGGGACCATGACACATGCAAAGTGGTGACCACAGCAGCCCAGGAGGATCTCCAGCACCTCTGGGACCCCAGCACCCCACAGGGATGCCAGTGTTACTGGGGCCCCAGCACCCCCCAGACCCATCATCACCCCTTGGACCACAGCATGCCCAAGGGCATGCCAGCATTCCCAATGCTCCCAGTACCCCCAGACCGACAGATGTCCCCCAGCACCCCCAGTGCCACCACCCCTGGCCCTCCTCTGCTGCTCCCCAGCACCCACAGTACCAACGGGGAACCAGAGCCCAGTGCCACGCAGGTAGCTGTTGAGGGCCTTGCGGGTGACACCAGGTTCCACCATCACTGAGAAGTCCTCGAGACTCAGCTCTGTGATGGCATCCATGCGGCTTAGGTTGAAGCAGATGCCACCCTGGCATGGGGGAACTGAAGTGAATGGGTACAGCCAGGAACTGAGGGTCCCCAGGCAAGGGCTGAGCAAGAGATGCCAGGGGTGCCAACAGGGTGCTGGGTGTGCCAGTACCTGCACGGCATTGACGCCGCCCTCGAGGCCGGTGCCAGTGCCAAAGGGCACCATGGGCACGCGGCAGCGGTGGCAGAGCGCTGCCAGCTCCTGCACTTGCTCCACAGCCTGGGGCCACACCACAGCATCTGGGGGGGCACAGCTGGGGAACAGGATGGCACCACTGACCCACCAACTTCCCTGCCCTGCCCCTTGCTTTCTTCCTGGACCTTCCCCTCCCCACAGCTCCTCCCCCCCACGTACCCTATCCCTGCCCAGACCCTTGCCCTCTCCACAGACCTCCCTCTGCACGCAATCTTCCCCTCCCCTAGACCCTTACCCTCTCTCCAGGGCCTGTCCTCTCCCCGAACCTTCTTCTCCCATGTCCCTTTCCCTCTCCATTGCCCTTCCTGTCCCCGTGCCCCTCCCCCTCCCCATGGCTTTCCCCCGACCCAGACCCTTCCTCTGCCCGACCTCTTCCCCTCTCAAAACCATTCCCATCTCCAGGACCCTTCCCCTGCCCTGACCCTTCCACTCACCACGACCCCTTCCCTCCACAGCCTTTCCCCTCCCCGAGCCCCTTCCTCTCCGCAGCCCCTCCCCACACCATCCCTTCCCGGGGGTCCCAGCCCAGCACCCACTCGTGCATGGACTCGTCGTGCCCGTGCTGCTCCCGCACCGCAGTGGCCGTAGATACGTTGGGGCCCCCCACCACGGCCCTCAGCGCCTCCACGAAGTCGGGGGGCAGCGGCTGCTGAGGGGAGTGCAAGGGGAGGCACTCGTCAGGGTAAGGACAGGAGGATCGGGCCCGGAGGCCATGGGACTGGAACCCACGCCCACGAAGCTCCACGGAGCCCTGTCCCTCGCTGCTGCCACCCGGTCCCTCCCGACACCGCGACACCCCCAGAGCGACCCCACCTTGGAGCAGTAGCTCCGACGCCCCAGGGCCTCCCCCAGCCCCAGCACCCTGCGCAGAGCCATGGTGGGGACAGCCTCGGGCCAGGAGCAGCGACAGGACCTGCCCCACGCCCCGCCCCACAGCCCGGCCCCTCTCGCCACCGCCTCCGGCACCTTAAGGTGGCCCTG